>VMBQ01006551.1:0-31373 GCA_007657795.1 Dreissena rostriformis | reverse complement strand
GTAGCGGATCCGTGGTCTAGTGGTAACACACTGGCTTCACAATCCAGAGATCGCTGGTTCGATCCCCCGCTGCACCTAACCTACTAACTCGTCTTTCGCATGAGACGTTAAACCGAGGTGCAGTGTACAAGGTGCTATACACCGGGCACTAAAAGACCCAGGGTCACCTCTGGAACGGGGTGTCTCCTGTATCTTGCACTATCCCCCGTAACCAACTAACACGTCTTTCTGGGGGCGATGGCCATATGGGAGACAATCCCGGTGCACTCAATAAAAAAAAAAAGAAAAAAAAAGGAATTGACAGATCGGGGACGTGTGTACAAAGTGATAAGAAAACATAGCCTAGGGGCTAATCTCCCCTGGCGAGTAAATTAGCGCTAATCCCCTTGTGTATCAGGGGCAACAAAACACATCTGCGCATTTGTATTGCGGGGAAGTGTACTATGGGCCCTTTCATGTGAGAAAAATGTGAGTAGGCCCATTCACTCTGGATCATTGCGGCGATTATTGCAAAATAGCTTCCGGAGTTGGTCGATGTATAACGATTGATATAAGCACAACACTCAGTGCTTTTTAGTTGTTTAATGTACTGAAATGAGTACACGACTAGTGTCCAGGCCTGACAAGAACACAACGAGTTCACATAATTTTAAATTTCATTCAACCTCACTGATATAATAGGAATGTGCGGCCCCATAATTTTAAATGTATGTGGGGGAGTGGGAGGACTTAAACGTTTGACAACAGTTAAAAGATAAATATATATACATATACATGTATGTTTTATGATTTAAACGCCTAGGGCCTCCCACCAATACCCCCCGAGCTGACCTCGGAGCTCGTGTACTGTTTATTCATTAAGTTTCTAATTTTAATATCAAACGTTTATAAAAAGTTAATCTCCTCCATAAATCTGATGCCCATTATCAGACTTGCTTATCCGATACCAACTGCAACTCGCAACGATAAAAAACGTGTGTTTACGAAACAAACATCCCTTATGAAGTGAGTATGCACGATTTGTATATGTGTTAAATTGTAATATATTGACAAAAAGATGTTACAATAACACAAAATAGGCAAGAACAATTATACATTGAAGACGAATTTCATAAAATGCAGCAAAGACAAATTAGCGCCCCGAGCCGATTGTGACGGAGATATTTCGTTCATATTTTCCTTCAATAACCGAAGCATTCGTCTTTTTATTCGGATCGGAGAAGGTGTTTGTGTGTCGTATAAATCAATCGAATACGTATCGTTGCAGGAAATTAAACTGATCCGTAAAACTAAATTTAGATTCACATCGTACACGCATGATATACATGCTGGCGAATTCGACTGTACAGACATTTTCGATTTTAGAATTAAATAACTGGCTTATTTCGCATTTTTCGACACATGTTCTTTTATTTTAATTTATATTGAAATATATGTATAATACGTTTTTTACACATTTTATATAAATTCATAAATAGTTTACAAAATCATGCATACTCACCTTAACAAAACCTGCATCAAAATGCTTTTAGAGTATCAGTTTCGATAACATAGAGGCCATTTTACGGAATATTGACATAAATATGGACATAATAAATGACCAATTTATCGTTAGTAGTACGTTTTAGTATACTTTCCGTATCCGGGGTACATTGTAGTATACTTAAGAGTACCCGGGGTACTTTTAAATAGTACCCGAGCCGACAATGAGTGTGCGATTTCTAATGAGCTGGATGCATTTGTGAAAGAATTGTATTCAAAGGCTTGCTTAACAGGTGAATTGGACGTATCGACGCATGTGGAAGACATCGACTGATACATGGCATACCGTAAATGCGTATTGACTACTGTTTCTAGAATTTTTATTGTTCATCCAGAATGATGGATAAATCTGAAACATGGTATGAATGAAATGAAAACAGAATGAGATTATAATGAGCAATACAAAATACAGATAGTCATATAGTCATATTCCTCTTTCCCATCTTGAGTCATTGGTAAATTCCTTTACCAATGGCTGGTTACGTTGTGAGTTCAACGTTAATAAAATCAAAATCACTGATTGCAATTGAACACATGAAATTAAAGTGTTTTGCTACCTGCAAACTGAGCTATACTTTTATACTTAAAATGTAAATGCTAGTTGAATACACATGACTAGACTATTGAAAAACAAGACAAGTGAACACTCATGGTGGGTCAAACTGACCCGCACTCTGGGGATTGTTATGCCCAGTTATCAAATGCACATAATCCTTTAACCAAATTGAAGTTTCACGCGATCTTGATGAACGTCGTGGAGGTGTGGAAGTTGGCATCGCAACTGTAGGTGGTTCCGGTGTTGATGGTACACGTTGTTGAAGCACTGGTTGAGGCGGAGCTACTGTGGGTGCTTTCGGAGCCACTGGAGTAGGAGAAGTCGGAGGGAGATGTTGATTGTCATGTGGGGTGTCCTGAGGATCAATAGCCATGTTATAGGGAAGCCTGGCATTTTCGGTTGAGGGTCCAGTATCGCCTATGTTCATATATGCGGTTGAAGAGACAGGAGTTGGCTGAATAGGCGACAGAGACTGATGCGCGGGTATGGATACGCCCTGTATATCAGTGGGAATCGTCTGTCGAGCTGGGGGTGGATACACAGGTGTATAACTGCGCAGGAACTATCTGTTGTGTAGGGTAACTCGTCCTGAGCCGTCAATTCGTATTGCATATTGGTCGAATTGACGAACTTCAATAACCTGTCCTGTTTTGTCCCATTTTAATGGGTAACGACCAGTCTGATATTGAATCATAACAAAATCGCCAATTGTAAGTGGCGGAAAGCGCCGGAAATGTTCAGATAGGCGTTCCCCGACCTTCACATGTTTGTTTCTAAGAGCAGCTTCACGCAGGTTTAAGGTGTCTTGCCATGTGTCATGAGGTAAGTAGTGGCCTGGGTGAATGGGTATGAAGTCCTTTACGGCACGACCAAAACACGTATAGCTGGTGAAAGCTTTGTATCACTGTCGGGGGTGTTCCGGTACTGTAGGATAGCCAGTTGAAAAGCATTATTGTTGAACTCGCCATTTGGTCCAGTGTTTTCAGTGAGCATGCGTTTTACTGTTTTGACACCAACACCCGCTCTACAATTACTGTTAGGGTATGCCACAGATGACAGGCTATGGTGTACTTCCCAAGTATTTAACAAATCCCGAGTTGACAGAGAGGTAAATTCTGACGCCAGTTCATCTGGTATTCCGAAAGTGACAAACGTTTTTCTCAAACTGTCAATGAGACCTGTGGATCCGTTTGTAGATTTTTCTACGATCGGCCAGTTTGAATATCTGTCGCTTATAACAAGATATTTCACACCCATATTATGAAAGAAGGCGGCGCATATGCATTGGATCGGGTATTGAGCGTACACCAATGTGTCGGGGGAGAATTCGGTTGAGATGGTGCCATTCTATGCAGTATGAACAATTCTTCCTCATATCAATTATGTCGGCTGTGAGATAACTGGTCTCTAATCCCAAAGAAGCTCTGTAGGGAAAGTGGGAGATCAGAACGAGTATCTGGGACACCTGCCTCGATGATCTCTACTAATTGATGCATGTTCTCGTTACTCGATGTAACCAGCCGCACTTTGTCCCACGTAACACATTTCAAGTTTTCAACAGAGCTGACGGCTGAAGAGTAGAAGAAGGATTCGTTGTCCAAACAGACTGCAGACACGTCATCTATTAGAACCATAGTCTTTGCTTCTCCAGTTAGGATGCGTGAGACGGCGTCTGGTGCTCGATGTTTAGCACCTGGTATATACAGCATTTTGAATTTGTAACGAAGAGTCTTCTCTTTCAAGTTCGAGAGTCGAGCATTTGTGATACTTTAAAGGGATCGGTTTCCTAATAATTTTAAAAGGGGCTTATGATCCACAGCAATAATAAGGTTATTGCATCCGAGCACAAAGTAGCGAGCTTTTTCAAGAGCACTAGCCACAGCCAATGCTTATCCCTCAACCGGTGCATATCGCGATTCGGTGGCGCTAGTAAATCTGCTCCACACTAAAGTGGTTTTCCAGCCAGTGGCACAGCAAAATGGTTCAGTCTTAGCACATTCACAATGTTTCTGAAAGAGCCAGAACCCTATTACTGTTTTAGACCAATCAGTGGCTAAGCAAGTTGGTTTACTTGGATCAAATATGCGCACACCATTTTCAATCTCTTTGATGATCACTGCCTTTGATTTTTGGAATATATCCTCCAAATGTGAGTCCCATGTAAATGGTGTACTTGGTTTTAACAGTTGACGGAATGGGAGCATCCGGTCTATCATACTAAACGCGTAGGAAACCTGGTTGATAAGCCCGAATCATGAGCGTACATCTGTGATGTTCTTGAGTGTCGGGAAGTCGAGAATGGCTTGGATATATCTAAAAAAATGGGCGAACACTGTCCAAATTGATTTCAAAACCAGCAAATTCCACACTTTCCTTAGCAAAGACAAACTTATCTGGATTAAGCGTTATACCATTCTGTCCACAAATTTCAAGCCAGTTACATGCCTTTAAGAAGCTTTCTTGGATACTGTCAGGCCAGAGTAATGTGTCATCAATACATTGTGTCTTCTTAGGGATGGTATGCTACAGGTTTAGCCTGAGGGTCCACCATCAGTTGCATTGGTGGTCCTGTCATAAGTGGTAAAACCTGGTTTTTACATGTGTTAAATGTACTTGATTTGTACCTGCTCAGAAGGTATTGTTGTTAGTCTATTACATGCCCCTCTGTGGCGGGGAATGGTAACTGCGCTGGTATAGGAGGTGTGGGTTCGCGCCTAGGACAGCCACACGTGTTGGAAATGGGGTTAGCATAGTCTCGTTCTGAGTGTTCATGGGCCGCTGTACTACTGTCCACTTCTAAGTTTTTAGACAAACTGGCGTTGTTTATTGTCTCACCAATCTGTGGGAACGACTATGTAATTATGCCAAGTATGGTACATGCTTCTCTGCTCAGAAATATCTTGTCAGAATTGTCAGTTATGTACACAATTTAACGAGTCTGGAGAACGTTGCCATTCATGGATTCACCCGAGAAATGTAGAATTGTAGCGCCGAGTATCTTTATACCACTATTGTTTGCAGCATGCATTTTCATGGTTACAGGTATAATATTGTGTTCATTCACACCCAAGCGGTTCACAGTTTTGATTCCAGCAATGCAGCTTTAACAACAGGTATCTGCCATGGCATTCACTAACGCTTTCTTTGGTTTAGATGGGAAACTGGATTCATATCCAGCGATTTATTGTCCTCAAGCGCACTTTCTGCTAAGAGCTTTAATTGTGGTTGAAGTTTTGATGCACGTCTTGTCCAATTATCCGATAGGTCATCGTATACGTGGTGGTCTAAGACGAGAAAGTTGACATTGTAGCACGAATCGTAATTGGTGGCTGAGCTCAATGAATCAATGACGGCACCTTCATATTCAGTAGATTGTGTCTTTGAGGAGGATCTGCACATTGATGCAAGGTGGTGTGAGCGTTTGCATGTTGTGCATGTTTTTCCGTAGGCTGAGCATACCTTTTGGCGAACAGAAGCAAGGGCTCGTACACCATGGCCACTATTGCCGCAATATGAGCATAGGTCATGCTGATTAAGTTACTTTGGTTGTTCTTGATTTTTATCATGGGGGCGAGTTTTGTTACAATGATATGAGCTAACAGCCTCAGCACCCTGGGAGTGAATTAACTTAGAAGCCGAACGTTTCCCAGATTCTTTAGCGTCAACAAATCTGAAAACTTTCTCAAGACTCATGTTTTGGTTCTCTGTGCCAATTAAGTCAAGTTGTATTTCCTGATCGTATAGTCTACGAATTAGCGCATCACGTAACACAGCATCAGTGTAATTAACAATTTGGCTACAGTGAGAACACACGCCAAAGTGAATTTGCATACCCCAGCCTGTCCACGAAGTCTTGCTCCATATGCTCGAACAGTTTCTTCACGATCTTGTGACATTTTGTTCAAGGTTACTCGAGCGACCATTGTGTTTTCTTCCCGAACTGCTTATTGTCTAATTGCCACTAAGACGGCTTTTCAGTAGGGGGCCACCTTGAGTACGCATGAGGTCCTTGCGCAAGTGCTCATCACAACATTGAAGGAGCTGAATAATAAGTTCCTTGTAGTTTATCTTGGTGGCTTCTCTGTAGTCATTCCACCGGCTGTCGAAATATGTCCACTCCTCACTGGTGCCTGCTGATGTGATAGTAGGGCGTCTAACACGCTCAACCTTTCCTGATGTAGAAAAGGAGAAGCTATGACATTAAGCGTGTGTGTTAAGGAGTGGAGCTACGATTGGTGCCTCGAAGTCAGGTGTTTCGTTATCGCAGGTATTGGACACTTTACTTGTGGCATCTTGGAACGTAGTTGAAGACAGCAAAGTAAACTATATCTCCATCAGGAACCCGATGCAATAATTGCGTGTTTAAAGTTTTAAAACCAACCAGAATGCTTAGCATTGTCGTTATCATTGAGAGCACGGATCTGGATACAGAAAAGTGTCGTTTTGCGTTCGTTGTAGCACTTGGCTAAGTTGACAGCCTGGTCCTACGGTATCCACATGTATGCAGTTTCTGAATTAAATCGACACCACGGTTTCAAGCCGGTGATCCCAGTTGTATTCATTAGTGTTTGTGGTGTTGTGTGCTTTTGTGCTGTGTCGTATTGTTTGGTATTGGTCATTTATCATTAATAAAATGCCTCGTACTAATCACAAAACATAATCTCCTGCTGACTCAACTCGCTATATATATATTCACTGTGTTTTTATTTTAACAGTTTTGTAACGTCCAGGTTCCCCGATGTAGTGTTTTGCTCAAAATCTGACATTTACCATAACTTTTTTTCTTAAAATGCCTTACGATACCAGTTATTAATTTTCTTGACACCCTTGTTCCATATAGATATTTTTGTTTATATCTATGCTGAGTACCGAAAAGACATATGTACTGTAGTTTTGTTGTGCTTTATTGCCTATCTGATTTGAATGATATTTAAATTAAAGGGTTTCTTATCCACTTCACCGAAACAAAAGCCTTGCACATGCGATACCGTGTTTAGAATGGTGATTCGAACAAGGGACTAAAATGATTGTACCATAATCCCAATAACCTGGCACTGACCACAAACGAAGATATGTCATTGAAATGCCCGGATGTTACTTTCAATGTTTCTTTACGAACTGATATAAGGAAACAATTCATTCGACGTTAACGGCGTGTTTCTATAAGAATAGTCTTCAGATCTCAAATACTATTGTTTCGAATATTACTCATGCAGTATTTGTATTATTGATGTACGTTAAATGTTTACAGAATCACTCGAATGCCGAAGTGAGCTTGTTGAGTTCATTTTACGGCGATCTCTAAGGTGACAAGTTGTTAATATTCGACATGTTAAGTGGTCAAGCATTATTTCCATCGCAATTTCGAACAGGTAATGGCGTATATTACCTGCCAGGTCTCCTTTGCGCGTGCAGAAGACGACCTGGCCATGAATCTTCGACTGAACATAATTAACTCAACATTTATCAGCGCCGTTTTATAAGAGCAAAACTTTTCAAGAATATTATAATTATACCGTTTAATGTTGTGCTCATGTATT
This sequence comes from Dreissena rostriformis, assembly GCA_007657795.1. Classification (NCBI taxonomy): domain Eukaryota; kingdom Metazoa; phylum Mollusca; class Bivalvia; order Myida; family Dreissenidae; genus Dreissena; species Dreissena rostriformis. The sequence goes on along the minus strand of VMBQ01006551.1, from coordinate 23,735 downwards.
TATAAATTTACCAAATTGTGTGGATGTGGTTGGTGTTCATAAAGCTACATTGTTATTTTGAAAACCGAATTTATCTTTTGGTTATTAAGGTAAAGGTTAAAGAAGATTTCAAGACACTTTTAGGTACGAGTTCGATACGATGATTTGTAACGAGTTTGCACAGGCTTGGCCCAAAGTTTATCTCACTAGTGGAACCGTAAACGAGGGAATAAAGCTGAAATTAGTTCAATCAATAGTTAAATCCATGCATATTAAGTAATTTAAAAATGAAATTTACTAGCAACCTTGATAGGTTTAGTATGTAAACTTATGTAATTTTATCGAAGAGCTCTTTGCATGAAAGGTTATAATTTTGTCTCAGTTAAATTATCCGTCTTTCATATTCCGTTTAAAAATGTAAGCGAGTTAAACAAATCTAATAATATACGTTCGCATGGTGTTACTGGTAGACAAGTAAATTTAAGCATGATGATTACATGGGAGAAAATAGAGACGCCTATTGATTTTGCGTTCAACATATTAAAGGTAAAAGTCACAGGGACTTGTAACACGAAATTAGTTAGATACAAATGTAATTCCATCATTATGTTGATATCAATCCCTTAAAAAACACTTTAATGTTATAAAACACAATCTGATAATTGAACACTAAATTCCATTAGTATTATTATTGGATATATTATGGGACTTGCAGCAGTAACAAAGTTTACACAAACTCTGTTTCTCTTTCATTAGTTTTTATTAGTCCCATAACGGTTTCACTACAGGGGAAAATAAGTTATCCATTGTCTTTAATTTCATTTCACGTCTGTCTGTCTGTAAAAACTGGATCCTTTGATTTGTTAAAAAGTACTGACGACACTTGGATGAATTTTGTTAAACTTGTAAACGACAATGTGAGAATTATTAATGCCCGCCAAATCCGCAATAACTGGAAGAGTACATAGGTTAAGGTTTATTCAAGATACAATAGACATGCAGTCCATGAGTATACATGTTATAGTAACAAAGTAACATATATAAAGGCATGAAATGTGATCATTATTAAATTTCATAAATTGTTGAATAAAGTATAAATACATGAAAATGTCTAGGACTTTTTGATTACAGCATTAAGAATATATTTAACAATGTAATAGTTATAACATAAAAAACTACAAAGACGAATCTGCAAGAGAGCGAGAAGTCAAGTTTGAGTTATAAATTAAACACAATGAATCATTCTAATATTTATACAGGTTTTTTTGAGTAAATGCTCTATTTACAAACATGGCTAAGTTTCTTTTGGTACTTGTATTATCAAATTGCATTAAATCAATAAATTTTATCATGTTTGGTCTTTTATATCTCATAAGTACTGAAGATTATTGAACGCCATTTTGTATACATATAAACAGCCATGTAGAAATAACGCAATGCCGTTCGTTTTGACCGCTGGTCAAGGTCAAGTCACTTAAACTTAGATTTTATACAAAACGCAATTTTGTAATTACTCAACAACTACATGATATATGTAATGAAACTTGGTATACACATCTTTCTGTCAATCTCTTCATTGTTGACCCATCCATCCGTTCCCACAGCATGAAACAACTTGAAAAGTACAATCACCTTTTTCAGTAAACTTAGTGCATATATTCGAAAAGATGTAAGGATTATGCATGGTGCTTCATTCGTGCAGATGTCGATTTCATGTGAATGTAACTAAAATATAATTGCCTGAAATAATGCATTTTTTTCAAAAGGTATGTTAGAGGTAATCAGGAAACTTGATGTATACATTAATAGCAATGTAACGGAAGTATGAACAACATTTTTTGTTCCAAAGATCAATCATCCTGTGAACTTGAAATTGCTGCGCTAAATGAAACTTGAATTGTTATTATGAAAAAGTACAAGTTGTTCAAGATGAAACAATGAAGATAAAACACAATTTTATCACACCTGTACAATGCAAAGGATGAACCACGGTGTACATAGCAAATCATCATATTAAAACGGGAAAATTTATTGAATTACAATATTTACACATATAAATATTTTTGCCAACAATTCAAATACTATTATTATTATTCTTGATAATGCTTGTAATTTGTGCTAATTTTGTTTTCTTCAAATTGGGTTTAAAAAATGCAAATTTGAGGTCGTTCAAATCATACAAATATTCCGTTTAAATAGTCTATTTAATTTCATTTGCAACAATATATATTATTTGGTAAGCCTGACATGGAAATGTAAAAACGAATGTCTGGAATTTAATATATATGGCATACAAATAGAATTATATGCAACTACATAATTGTACATTTTAACTACAATTATATTATGAAATACGGATACTGAAATCTAGGAATTATCGAAACAGTTTTGGCACACATGGATAATGTATCCTTACAAATACGACAATATAAATGTACAAACATGATCATTAAATGTACAATATAGAATACGACTTTATAATGAAAATATACAATAATTTTGCTGATTTTTTTTCTTAGTTCAATCATACATTCCATGAGTATACATGTTCAAAACATAGTAACATATATACAGGCATTACATGTGATCAATATTGAATTTCATAAGTTGTTGAATAAAGCGTTAATACATTAAACGGTCTAGGAAAATTCAATTACAGCATTTCGAATCTATTTCACATTGTTAAAATGATAACATAAAAAACAACAAAGACAAATCTATATAAGAGAGCGAGAAGTCATGTTTGAGTAATAAATTATACACAATTAATCATAAGAATATGTATACAGGTTTCTTTGACGGAATGCTTTAAGTACATACATGGCTAAGTTTATGTTGGTTTTTGTATTATCAGATTGCTTAATTTCAATAAACTTTCAAAGATCAAAAACTACTGGAACCTATTCAAAACCGAACCAGCCTTTAGGTTTAACAATAATTCAACTGGTCAAATAATCATAAATACGATGGTTATACTCAATTTTCATAAAGTTAAATGTTAATTTTCTATGGGTTTCACGAAGGCCCATGTGTGTTACATTATTATCATACTTTTATCCAATTAAATACATTTAAAAGAATTGCATTTTTATATGAAAAACTTAAAATACGTTACAACTTTGTAATTCAATTTGTTGACATAAATTTTTCATATTTTTAGACGTTTAAAAAATATTTCTTAAAAAGTACACATTGCAATAAACAAATTGCCGAATACAAAACTAATAAGGGCTCAATACCTCAACATGTCAACAAGCACGAATATATTTTGCTTACGAAAATAATACATACATTAATATTAATGATTAAAATAAAACTTGATTATCTGAAATAATTAGTTATACAAATATCGTCAAATATTTTACATATAAACTTACTATTAAGGGATGTAGTTTGATCTATTTCCATATTTAACCCCCCCCCCTCCCTTAATGTTTGTCACACAATTTATATTCTTTGATTTTATGGAATAGTGGTGGGTCTTTGACATCAGCTACTAATAATATATTATAATTTACGAAATACGAAATACGTAATTATGACAAACGCCCTAGTAAAATGATGAATGACAAAAAATCGTGCATGGTCGAAATTTCTATACACATATATAAATTAATTTACAGTATTTACAGATATGAGTTATATATTGAACATATATTTTAAAAGATATAGATGCTTGTCGCATACATACATATTTACATAACTTTTGATTTTTTACACCATTATGTTCATCCCATAGACACACGTAAATTCGTGATGACATGTCAAAAAACTATTCTTTTTATACTATAAGTCACGTCGACTTCTCACACATCATTTTATAGAAACGTTTTAAAACGATTGCGTACATGTTAATATGCCAAATTGAATGCTAAAACATTGTTACAAAACTAATAAAAGAATCGAAAAGGTATAAATCGTCAATACTAAATAAAACTTGCCTATTATTTTTCGATTTTGAGTTTCTTTAATCTGTCAATATTTCATCTATTTTTTATTGATTGATAGTTTTTATTTCAATATACAATGTCAGTATACATGGCAATACAAGTATAACGCACACATGTACTTAAGTAAGAAAGAAAAATGCATGAATTAACAAATGCATACGTGAAGCCATGACACCAATCATTATATATCAAGGATGACATATGCTAAGTTAACAGATTTATTTAACATACATAATCTAGTGAAATAATATCACATTTAATGCCAATTCATTATTCGTCCAATACGTACTATATCTACTTTAACGACACACATATACTGACATGAATCTAAGTAATTGAATGTTAGCTGCCACGTTATTTATTATACATTAGCGTTGTGTCATTTTGTCGACAAAAGGCATTTAACACCCCCTTTATTAGAACCTCGTCCTGAGATTCATTAAAATGATCTGGACTTTGTAATATATGATGGTAAGTTATCGATATGTGCTGACAAAAAGGGATAAAGCTGATATTTGCATTATTTTATTTTACCGTGCCAAAAAGAAATTGAAATTATGTTGCTCTTAAACCTTGAGTAATGAAATGGAAATAAAATCGAATTAATATTCTCTTTTATTTGCCTTTAAATTTGAATTACGATGCATTGATGTTAAGTTTTATTTACACGTGTATGTTTCTTGATTAATTGTCGGCTAAGTGAAAGGTTTGGAAGCGCTTCAACCAGTTTAACTGCTCCCCTATTTTCTTTCATTGACCGTTCCCAGCTTTGATCATGGATTTATGTTAAATGTCGTATTGTATTGACTAGTTTAGGCATTTGCATAAATCAAAGTCTAAGGGACAAGAATTTCTCTTCTGATTTTTTGGAGGGAATTTCACTTGTTCTATACATTCAACTGCTGCAAATTCAATAATCTAGATAACAGCATCAATTTGCGTAAATATATAAAGCATGCATAACTAAAAAATAGAATAAAGACGTCTCAAGGCATGCAACAACATCTTTTGAAATTCTTTGAATGTATATACATGTATGTTGAACAATTTCATAAAATAGTTGAAAGCGTAATGCATTTTGAGCTAACGCTTGTAAATCATAACGTATTGTTGATGTCATACAACGTTATACTTATGCACTATCATTTAATGACACCTGACATCGGGCTGTAGCGGCAAAATCAATCGCAACGTAGGTCGTGGCTTCTGGCGAACTTGTGCAAGGTAAAGCATTGCCAGGAACATGGTCAAGATCTGCGTAGATCAGTCTTGGATTCTCCGACTGGGATCAGACATTTTACATTTAAGTTTAACATCGGTCCAGTAAATGAATGTTTTTAACGGATATATGCCATGCTGATTGTAAAACAACCGATCTACGTGCAACAAATAATAAACATATGCTTATGCACATTTAAATTCTAAAGTACCTAGGCTTGCCATGGTATTAGACTTTAACATATAGCTAGACTAGCGATTACAGAAGACTTTTGAATATAATATATTTTATCGTTAAGAAGACCTGTATTCATATGTTAAACACACCTGTTGTTCAGGCGATGTCCTCAAGCTTCTAGGCATCACTTTGGAGTACTCTTGGCCCTCCTCGTCGGCGTTCCGCAGCGTTGACGTTTCTTGGCAAGGAGCCACGCTTCCCATTCTGGGACTGGAACTCTGACCGGCAGGCGTCCGTTTATGTTTTGGAAGTACTGAGGCGTATTCTGCACCGTCTGACATCGGGCTCAGGGGAACAGGGTCTTGGTCTGATTGGTATGTTAATAGGAAAGAAACTAAATACACTATTTAAGTATTCACCAGTTAAAACTAGCACAGATAATGATGAAGTCATTNTAAACGAGAAAAAGGCGGCCAATATGGAAAAACACGGCCAATACGGGATAAGGTCGGCCAATACGAGATTCAGCCAATCAGAAACCAGGAAAAACTCGGCCTTATATGCGAATCTTTCAATAGTGGCGGTTTGAATCCTCCGCAGATATGTGTCGCGTTCTGAGAAAACTGGGCTTACTGCATTTGTGTAAAGTCCGCACAGGCTAATCAGGGACGACACTTTCCGCCTAAATTGGATTTTTGCTAAGAAGAGACTTCATTTAAACGAAAAATAAGATAATATTATAAAGTTAATTAATAAAATTGTCATTAATAATTTCATATTGCGGCCTCAGGCCAATACGGCTGTCTTCAGCTCAATATCAATAACAAAGCCAATATGAATTCAACTAATTAATAACATTATATTGTTTCTATCCATGCTAGTCATTTTACCATACGAAACCCAATGCATTCGTTACCCCAGTCAGAGTTTGTTCCAATATAATAATACTTTTGTAAGTTGTGTCTTTAATGTGCAATTAAGTCATAGAAATTTACAATGTTTATGTGCATTTCATTAATAGGCTCAAATAATTAAACCAAATATATATCAATATTGCTGTACATTTTATATGTGTTCATACATATCTGTGCATATATACGAACCTAAAATCGTCAATCTACTTCAGAGTATTATATGCGGACACTACCCTTAATATTTTCATATACGACATATTTGTTTGATAGTTTTTTTTAATCATTTACTTCGACGACTTACTTTCATCACAGGCTATTCCTTTCCATCCTTCTTTACAGCCCCCATTTCCACATGCACCCGTTACACGGTCGCATGGGCCAACACTGCATTGGCATTGCTTCGAACAGTTTACGCTGTAACTTCCGATTCGGCAGACTAAAAACAAACACGTGTACATTTTGGTAACATGAGTGACATGTGTTTTTTTAGCAACAATATATTATTTAAAACTAGCCCATTTTTACCTAACTTCAAAGTCATGTTTCTAATAATATGGCATCCATTAAGCACGCGTGTCTTCGTAAGGTTTGTCCTTTTATGTGCAATAACTAAATAGAAATTAACACTGTGTATGTGCAGTCCGTAAATATGATCCGATAAGTAATATAAATCTATACAATATGGCTGAATATTATGTGTGTGTTCATGCATATCTTAGCATATGTACAAATCTAAAATGGTGAATCTGTTGTCAGATTTATAGCGTATTATATGCGGACTCTACCTATCTTATTTGGATACATGAGATATTTGTTAAAAGTTTGCGTTTTTGTGTAATTAATATCCTTTGACAACCTACTTTCATTACACGCTATTCCTTTCCATCCATCTTTACAGCCCCCATTTCCACATGCTCCCGTAACACGGTCGCATGGGCCCACACTGCAATGACATTGCTTGGAACAGTTTACGCTGTAACTTTCGAGTGGGCAGTCTAAAAACAAACGCGTGCATATTATGGCAGCCTGACTGACATGTGTTTTGTTTTACAACAAAATATAATTTAAAAGTTACCAGTTGTACCTACATTCAAAATCGTGTTTGCAATAAGATTGCATGAATTAAGCACGCGTGTGTTCGTAAGCTTTGTCTTTCATGTGCAATTCATTAATAGAAATGAACACAGTTTATGTGCATTCCATCAATATGCTCAAATACTTAAATCCAATTTATACCGCTATTGTTTTACATTATGTAATTATATGCTCATACATATCTTTGCACACGTATGAATCTTAAATGGTGAATCTGTTGTCAGATGTGTACAGTATTATATGCGGACGCTACCTATCTTATTTCCACATATGATACATTTGTTTGATTTGTGCGTGTTTGTTTTAAGAGTATCCTTTTACAACTTACTTTCATTACAAGTTATTCCTTTCCATCCGTCTTTCCATTAATATAATCAGATAAGTAATATAAATCTATATATTTTGGCTCTATATTATGTGTGTGTTCATACATATTTTTGCAACTGTACAAATCTTAAACGGTGAATCTGTTGTCATATTTATTGAGTATTATATTCTTACGCTACCTATCTCATTTACATATATGATATATATGTTAGATATGTGTTTTTTTTTCTATAATATCCTTTGGCAACTTACTTTCATTACATGCTATTCCTTTCCATCCGTCTTTACAGTCCCCATTTCCACATGCTCCCGTAACACGGTCGCATGGGCACACACGGCAATTGCATTGCTGGGTACAGTTAACGCCATAACTTCCAAGTGGGCAGTCTGACAACAAACACTTGTAAATTTTGGTAACCTGACTAACATATGTTTTGTTTTACTATAAAATAGAATTAAACAAATACACTTTACGATAATTCAAAATTGTTGTTTTATCTTATGTTCAGATCTCATCATGAAGATGGCTTTAAGAGTCATTATTAATTGACTTAATAATATTAGACGAGAATGTGTTCAATTTGTTCGCCCCATACAAGTTGAACCTCGCCAATAAAGCTCAAAACTCGCCTTAAACGAGAAAAAGGCAGCCGATATGGAAAAACACGGCCAATACGGGAAAAGGTCGGCTAATTCAGCCAATCAGAAACCAGGAAAAACTCGGCCTTATATGAGAATAAAAAATTTCGACAATTTTGGACGCCATTTTGAAGTTTTATGCTAAGTTTTGGTGCAAAAGTTTAAATCTTTAAAAATATAATATTGCAGTTTACCGAAAGGCTCGCGACAACAATAAGTTGTTTTATACCTATATTTGCTACAGCAATTTTCACAGTTATTAATTATTATATGCTGAATATCATTTCCGGCTTCAGCAGACGACACAAAACAGCGAAAATTGTAAACACTTGCGAAAATTTATTCTTACTGAATAATTTTATAAAGCTAATTAATAAAATTGTCATTAATTAGTTGAATTCATATTGGCTTTGTTATTCAGCTGAAGACAGCCGTATTGGCCTAAGGCCGCAGCTAATTAATAACATTATATTATTGTAATTAATGCTGTTAACCTGTCACACATGCTCTCTCTTTGTCGCACAATATATTCCATTTTAATTTTCCGCAACGATATCTATTCATTCGACACACGAACACTAGCATGGTACACAAACATGTGTTGAATACATGTATATTGTCCCACACAAACAGAGCATTTTATATCTTGTTACCAGACCACATCTAACATTGAAATTTTGGCTATTGCTATCAGAAACACTAATTTTGTATGTGAAAACTTTATTTTACGAACTATTTTACGAAATATTTGTTGATTGTGAGTAATTATGGTGCTTAAATGCTAATAACCAATAAAATACACCGGTGTGTTTACATACCCAGAATACGCAGCGTTGCAGTTCTGCTCTCACTCTTGTTGAAACGTATCAGTGAAATGGAGCACGTGACTTGGTGACCATCATCTTCTTTGGATGGTTCAAAAGTATGAGAGGCTCGAATCCAGTCACTCCCATTTGTCGTGTTTAACGGAACTAAACTTGTTCCATGTTTAGTGATTGAAATCTGATAACATATATATCATGTTTAATGAAAATAATTATCGAAATATTATTGAGCTAATTCACTTAACACGATATATCGTGTCTTGGTATTAAAAAGAATAGAACACGTTCGAATGTTAAATATACGTTAACTATATATAACTATAGGTTATACTTGTAATCGATACTGCATAATATATAATACCATAATAAATAAAAAATGTGCATACTTTGTTTGTCAGTATTGTATTATTTTATAGTTGCTTATTTATGTGAATAAATAAGTGTTGTAGTTTATTTGGATATATAAAAAAATGGCAATTATACATTCTACAAACATACATTAAAATCAGGCGGGTGTATTACGCTACCCGCTGAGCACTCAATGTTCATGGAACGTTTCTCCCAGCCCTGAAGACAGTTCGCGCTTTGCGTTTCATTTATGTTCCGAATATTAGTGAAGGACGGTATAGGGAACGCTGTAGAAACATGGAAAAGCACTGCTATTAGGAAAATGTGTTACTATCGATATGTGTTAATATTTAATGCGATTATTACAATTTTAACAAAAATCATGAAGGGTTTAACTAGCAAGGTGGTAAGCCCCCAAAGTCATAACTTACCTCTCACTGTAAAATTCACACCGTTTGTAGCACGGTAAAGCTGGTTAGCGGTACCACAATCCGATCTGTACCGACACACATCGCTTTGTGTTACGTTATCTATTGAGAGAAGGGCATTCATAGACCCATCATTATATATACGAACACGAGGATCGCTTTTTAATACTTCCGTTTCCGTTTGTGTACCACACGTTTTCAACCATCTTATATAAAATCCTCTTGTCGGTTTGTAGAACATGGTAACTGTTTCCCCCTCATACACAGTTGTGAGGTTAATTTGCAATTGACCACATGATTGCGGGTCAGCTGTGAAAAAATATATTAATTAACTGATTACTGACAACAAATAATTCAGCATCATATTAACAGCGTCATTAAAAATCTATATTCAATGGTCATGATGTACGTTATCGTACAATAATGCAATTATTTACACAATGTTATACATATATCAAATGGTTATTTCCATCACACTATAATTTTCATGCAATGTTTAGATCTATGGAAAGTCAGATCAAACACATCTCTCAGACATCTTCTCTGCACTATCAATAGTTCTAGACAACTCTTTCATAGTTATAATGCAGGTGACTTTTGTAGATGACATTGACCTTGAAATGTCACCACTCAAAATAAGAGGCTGTGTGAAATTCACATGCATACAAAATATGAAGTTTCTATGTACAATAGTTACAGAGTTATAGCCAATTTTAAGTATATGACCTTGAAGGATGACCTTGACCTTGAAATTTCACCGATGAATACGTTCAGCTGTATGAGTTACACATGCATGTCAAATATGAAGTATCTGTTTCAAGAGGTACTGACGTACTGACTTTTTGGCATATTTATAATAACAGATTTTGACCTTTGTAATTGACATTTGACCTTTCATGATGACCTAGACCTTAACTTTGTACCCCTTCAAGTGTGCAGCTCCATGAGTTACACATACAAACCAAATATGATGTTGCTAACTGCAATAGTTCAAAATTTATGGCTTATGTTAAAATATTTGACCTTTGACCTTGAAGGATGACCTTGACCTGCCACCAATGAAAATGTTGAGCTCCATGAGGTACACATGCATGCCAAATATAAAGTTGCTATCTTAAACGGTTGAAAAGTTTTGGTCAATGTTGAAGTATTTGAGTTTGTTGAAGAACTTGACATTTGACCTAGATGAGTGACCTTGAATTTACCAATTCACTATTTCAAACGTTCATCTGCATGAGAGACATATGCATATGATATATAAAGTATGTGCAAGAAGTTGTTAAGAAGTTATAGTGTATACTGAATTAGCGATTTTGACCCATATATTTGACCTTTGACCTTGAAGGATGACCTTGCCCTTGACCTTTCACCACTCAAAATGTGCAGCTCCATGCCATATATCAAGTTGCTATCTTCAATATTGCAAAAGTTATGGCCAATGTTAAAGTTTGACGCAAACAAATCAACAAACCAACACACAAACAAACAGACAGGGCAAAACAATATATCCCCCCAGTTCGACTGGAGGACATAAAATGTCCACTTAAAGCCCGTTAAACAAATTATGACTGACTAAATCAAACCAGATATAATAAGTCAGTCATGTTAAATAATGTCCTCTTAAATCACCCATTGCACAATCTTTTGACTAAAGCATAACATATATACAGTGGAACATGCTTTGAGTTTTGTGTTAAGAGACCCGTAGTCTGCAGCAGAGTACATGTAGTATTCCGTATGTGATATAGTCTGCACATATGCTTTATCCTCATTTATCACTTAACATGATCATGGAAACTGTGAACGGAATGTGAAAAAAGAGCGATGATTGATTGGCTGAAAGGCATTCCGATGTACAGAAAATTACATACAAAATGTCACCGCAAGTTCAAAAACATAGCGTAAATTAGGATATGAACGTAATAAGTAGATGTTTCCAATGTATGGCCAAGACTGTAACAATGTTTACCATCGAAACGATCTTTAACACATCTCCAGTAACAGAAGAATTATTCATATTCATGTATTATTAAACCTGACATCAGGGTACTTCTTTATCACAGCTAGCACTCAGGTTAACACTTTAGATTTTCATGGCCACTTGTTTTACATGTTGGAGTATGACAACTTATTCTGCCGATTTGTGTTAATGTTTTTTTCTTTTGCATTAACAAGTTATTGCGAATTATTTACACCATCACGATGTATTAAAAATAACATTTTACAATTACAAGTATAAAAAATAAAAACTAATTGCACAAATTCATCCGATAATTACTTCTTCAACGCCCGCAGAATAACACAATCTAGAACATTTTATCTTATTTATTGTATTCCATTTTAAAGATATTATCTTAATTTCAAACGCATTTACACATTATTATTATTTGTGAATTATAAACAACATTTGATAACTCGCTTCAATGAAATTGTGACAATGAATTTATTATTTGGTTGAGAACAACTAATGGAACAACCAGTCATTAAGTCTGGCAAACACCGATTTATTCAGTACATAATCGTTTTACAAAACATCCTTTTTAATAAATCTTAGCTTAATCGATTGCTTAATAAATTGTGAAAATCATATCTTCCGGATTTGTTCAGATGTTTGTCGCTACTAACCAGATAATCAGCTTGTGTATTATTACAAATCAGTAAGTATATAAAATTATATATAGAAAACGGTAACTCACCTTGCACATTTCGGATTCCAAAATACACGATAAAAAGTATCGAACACTGAAGTCTATATTTATTCATCACTTAAACAGTTGGCAACATATAAATCAACACTCAGAAAAAACAATTAAACAGTTAATATATTAAAGTTGAGATTCTGTTGCGAACACACAAATCATGTGATTGCTAAACCATGTCCTTACATGCATTTATATAAGACATCCTTGATAGTGAAGATAAAATCTCAAGTTGGCGTTTCCGTAACAACTACTTGAACGTCGTTACAAATACGGAACTGGAAATAATATGTGCCTGGTGATAAATAAACTTTACTTTCTATTTCAAACTTTAACTACATTTATATCGAAAAGTGCATTACATACAATGCATATTTTTAAATGAAAGGAAAATCTTAAATAAAACAAGAGTTTTGTCAAATACAAAACAACATTCCTATATCTGGTTATTGTTTTAAGATTAAGAACATGAACTCCATATTAATTTATACAAGATCTAGGTTTATTTTTTGCAATTATCTCTGTTAAAATTGCAACCACCATTTTTGTCCGACAAAAAATTATATAACGTGTACACTCTCCATATAGCCCCCTATCAACATAGCGAGTTTTATCAATCTAGCTAGCTTGCGTTATATTTGAGTGGTCGCAGGTTCCAGATTTTATTTAATAATAATTTATGTAACTTTAGGAACCACCTTATGTGAATAACGATTTCTTCTTAATAATATGCATTTTCACCATATTGCTCTCGACTGAAAAACAGACAGACAGACAGACAGACAGACAGACAGACAGACAGACAGACAGACAGACAGACAGACAGACAGACAGAATTTTATCTTTTTAACATCATCCACGAGGCAGCCAACGTCTCATGCAAGTTAAAAAACACACGCACAAAAACGCATTATTTAAATAATGTAATTATATTACAGCTCCAATATAGCGATTTAATGATGTACAATTTTATTTTAAAGCAACATTGATGCATGCAACAAATGTATGCGTCCCAAAAAAATATTGATTAATACTTTTATTTATTATATTTTGTTATGTTTTTCGCATGCAATATCGGAGGAGAATCCTCTGATACAAATCTATAAGATCACGTTTTACATGAAATGCAATTTGGGTAACGTATAAGGCAAATGTACAACTTATATACAACATTTACACATGAAATGAACGTAAACTCCCATCAATTTATTTTAGTTTTTTAAGAGAGTACATGTAGATATACAACAATAGTTTTTTTTTAACTTAGCTGTCTAAGATGGGTTTGATTATGATTGTTGTGATAATTATGGGCAGATGGAACAAAGATTGCCAATTGACTTTGCTTATATTTCCTAGTATCATGGTGTTACAACGGTGTTGTAACTATTTTGTTGTCATTGAGTAAATTCAATGTGGTGACAAAAGTGTTATTATTATACATCTTAATTTATTGATTTTATTTAATATATGATTCATGTACCATGAAAACAACATTTCGATATGATTTATGTGTATAGTGTATCATTAAACAGTTCGGGATCTTAATACACTCGTCTTATATTAAATATTTTCATTTACTCTCGTTATTATCGTCTTGATATCGTAATTTGTTTCATTTGCCTGAAATTAACGAATTAGTTATATTAACGTGTTTATGTTATTTTTACTGATAACAAATATGGAGTGGTGTATGATCGCATTATTCATGGTACAGACATTAATAAATGATTGGTCATTGCGTACAATATTCAAGTACATGTTTTTGAAAAGGCTTGCCAATTGCGAGCGAAAATATAGGGTGCAAGAAGACACTTAACTGCTGATTTATATTTAGAACGATAGTGACGTAATTATTATTTTATTGCCTTTTTACAAGGAAGTACATTTAAATCGCAGTACATGTATATACAATTTCAAGCAGCATTTACTGGACTCAAGTGTTTCAGGATGCATGTAACACTTACATGGGTGATATAGGAAGTAATTTGTTCTTACAAGTTTATCAGATACGAGTCCAGGATGTGAAGACGTATCTTGATAAGACACATGGATAACGTTTCGTGTTTATCGCTTGCTACTTAAGCTTGAAAAACAAATCCAGTTGAAACAAATAATGATTCGATTTCCAGTAGTAGTGACTATTGCAGTCAAAAATAGTATCACAATAGCTTAAATTACTTCACAATAATTATGAACTATTATGATTTTATTGCGATATTTTTTTAGTATTTATATGCCAAGGTCGTACTTCAAGCTTATAGGTTTGAGATCCCATTTTCGTGTCCGCCCGTAATGTCTTTTGCTTTTGAAGGTTATCAGGAAACTGTAATAAAAAGTTAAAATCATTGTTGCGATGCAGAATAAGTGAGGGTCACACTTCAATGTCAAAAGTTTGGGTCTCTGTTTTCGTATCTGGTCCATATCTCCTATATATCATATAGAACTTTGCGGATTTTCGTCAACATTGGCTGTAATCTTCAAATCACTGAAACGATTTGAAGAAAGCATGATGTGTAAAAGCTATCAGTCAATCACGCTGACTCAAGGTCAAGGTCACACGTTAAGGAAAGGACTTTACCCTTCATTTGTTTCGCATCTGCCTCATATCCTCTATAAGTATTGAAGGACTTTCATTTTGATTTAACGGCATTCAGAAGATGTCCAGAAGTCAATGAGTCAATACTTTGGCTAAAAATCAAGGTCACCACTTTCAGGTCAAAAGAATCTCGGCGGGGATATACAGTAGATGCTTATTCGACTGCCTTTTTGATATAAAAGTCAATACACATCCTGTGACCTCCGGGATGTGGCTAGTTTGACCCTCAGGGCATGGTTTGAACAATTTTGGTTAGGACAACAATACTATGTTACATACAAAATAGAAAACCAATACGCCGTGATGTTTCAGAGAAATAGATGTGTTAACGTAATTGTGCTTAAATAAGTGTATATAACCATGTGAAAACCATGACGTGGCCTGTGTTTACCCCAGGGCATATTGTTACAACAATTTGAGGACAAGAGGACTACTACTCAATGTTGGCTACATACACATATATAATCTGTTAACATTGTGGTTTGAGAGAAATATTTATGTTAATAGTTTATATTAATAATCATGAAGACATAGCCTGTCTCTGTTAAAGAGATGAATAACATTTGCAATTTTAACGTAGGATGATACAAATTGCACATGCACAGCCTCAATTAATAAGGAACAATACATGCACTTTAAAAGTTTACCTTAAAAAGTTTGTGAGAACGCTTACGGAAATATTTGTGTGTGCGAACGGACAGACGGACGGTTGAAAAAACGGAAAGACAGACAGGTGGACGGAGTGGCGGACGGACGGATGGATGGAAAGACGGATAGACGGACGGATTGAGGGTTAACCTTTAAACTATAGAATTGAATTAAAACATTAAAAATAAAATCATTGTATTACTATCTGAGTTTAATTTAATTAATAAAAAAATAAATTATTATTTACTTTAAGCATAATACTATTTTATTTCTTCTATTTTCTATGCGAAGTGATACGTTTATATTCCGTGGCCGGGAACAATAAGAGCGCAACGATTACACGTTTGCTATGTTTCTATGCGACAGTATCAGTATCAGTGAATAAGATAATTGTGTTAAAGTAAACTATAAACAGATATAAGGCATTGGTCTGTGTGTCACATGGTGTCCCAAACAGGGTTTCATATGTCATTGTTTCAATAATTTCACAGTTACATATATCTTCCGTTTAATTAAATGCATCCATCTTATAAAGAGGTGCCAAAATGTCAGCTTTATGTGTCTAGTTACAACACGTAGACAAACGGATGTAAAAATGCAATAAATCTTTGCAATCAATCAAATAAGTAACCCCGTATATTCTTATTAAACCTTTTAATGGCGCAGGCGTTTGGCACATATCGAAAACTTTTGACAAAGTTGAAATTGGAGAACAAATAGTTTTGTTTATCGGCCTAGTTTCGATGGACACACTTCCCGGTTGTCACGAGAGATAGGCATTATGTGCTTCAATGTCCCGCTGTTCGCGTGGAATCTGTGTAATACAAATCTTCCCAGCCTTGTCATTTAAATGCTAAAACATTAAGATACTTAATTGTGTAGTTAAACATTTTCGTTGAATAAACACGAGATAATTTGCATTGACCGATTTAAGGCGGAGACCTCAACTTTACTGAATCTAATATGTTTACTGCCGTATTGTATGTCGTGTATTGTATATGCAGAAGGTCATTTACATAAAATAAAAAGACAAGCAGATTAGACTTTTTCTCCTGATATTGTTTCTAGAGTTGCATTACTTTTTTATATTGGATTCCCTAGACAAACGTTACCGGTAATATGCCTGTGGCGGTGGGGCCGTTGTTAGATAACAATGTCCTGGACGCTCCATACAGTTACATTTTGTTATCAGAATTCATTCCGCAAAATCATTTGAAAGATATCTTAATCTGTGTATATAAAGCAGATACCACACATTTACGCAGCACTTTTTAGAATTAAAAAACAGCATATGTGATGGGAAATACTAGTGCTCAAGAAACATCAATGATAATATTATGTCTTATATTCGACATTAAATTATGAAATTGACCATTGCCGTATAAATCTGTTTCTTGCGCACAAAATGCTGTGTGGTCATGTTGAAGAGCAATGTTCTAAGTAAGCGCTGACATGGCTCAGCTATTCAATCCCAGACCAAGCTTGATCCCTTGGTAGTCTCATCTATGAAGGACGTTGTCAGAAACGTCCAGTGAAAAGGCCCTCATCTGATGATAGACGCGGTAGCCATGCAAAACGTTGTATTACTGAAACAGGAAAAATAAACAAGAAAGATTGTTTGAAAACAAAGGAATGCTGGACAAAGTTCTTCTTCATACAAGAATACCCAACACGCTTTTAGTCCAATATGCTTTTCAGGTAATACGCTTTAAAAAAGCATATACCAATCATATTACATGGCATTCATTTGAAAAGCCTAATACCGAAATATTATTATATTTCTAAACGATTGTTTGATAACATTTTTGCTTTAAAGATCTTATTTGCAGAAACGTCCTCATACTGACTAAAATAGACTTGCTTGCGTTCTTAAATGGGTATATCAACGATATTTCCCCTAAATATGTACATGTATTAAAACATTACACATGCCCTCCTTGTATGCAGATGTTTATCTAGGTTCAATGTTATATGTTTACACAAATTATACATTTCGGAAATGTGGATTAACACTCACGGTTACAAAAGAGCCTATTGTAGTACATGTACATCAACGAAAGTTTAACAAGTCCTGAAATCGAGATTGCACATGCTTATAGCCGTACATCATCTACGTTTTATTCGTTATGCATTTAAAACTGCTTCTAAGTTTCCCGCGCCCGCTAAAAGTGTCCTCGGGTACAACCTGTTATAATTATTTAAAAAAAAAGATTTCATTGACCATTTATCAACACGAGACACACAAGCCAAGCAACCATTAAACACATACATTTTAAAGATAAAATTATTTTTGAAAATATAATAAAGTATTCATCGTCGATATTCTCTTTTAAGTGTTTCAATTACGTCAACCACTTATCCATTTTATCAGAAATATCTTGCAATTAAAATTATCTTCTTTTCCAAAACATCCGCTTTCCAAATAGTCACGTCAACATATGTATTTCTGCGCAATAAGCAGATAAAATGTATTCAAAACCCTGTTTTAGTCCGTCATTGTCCTATTTAATTATATTGCTGTTCAACGTATCACGTGGTCAAATATATACGTACTCTGGTTAATCGCTACTACCTCAATGGTTACGTTATTTATTACGACTTATGTGGGACTTCTTGCAGCAAATGGCTTTGTTTTTCGGTTGACAGGACAAAATATAAGTTGGAAAGGCCGGACAAAATTTGGCATTTAAGATTGAGCACATTAACCAAACTTAAGAACGGATATCACTTTTAAATGCACCGAATTATATTTGGTGGACTGGGGTTTTAATCAACCTTTGAATCAGAAATCCCTTGCAATCTTAATTAACTGCTATTCCAATACAGACACATCAAGACACTTATGTCAACAAGGATGTTGCTATGTGCGATAAGAAGTGTTTAAACTTCCTTAAAACTTTATGTTTGGATCCGAAATGCCATATCAAATTGTAAGGCTGTTTAACATATCAAGTGGTTGTAGATAAGAACAAGCAAACCTGGAGGTCACAGTAACCCAAATGTGCGTTTTATTTGCAACACAACGTTTTCAAAATACCTTAAGTTTTGAGAGTATCAAGAAATGCACGTCTGAAAACATCTTTTTTACGTCAACGTCTTTGCCCTGTGGTTGTAGAGGAAGATATTCTGTAAGTTATTCTGCTATATAAGTCTAAATATCCTTTTACCACCAAGGCGTGTGCGTGTTTACCACAGGGTCGTAATGTAATAACACTTTGTAGGGAACTACTGTACAATATTAGTTACATACTTACGCAATACTTTTTGGGCCAACGTGGTTACACATTAAATTCTAGAGGGCGACAATGCAAGAGTGCGAGAATACGATGACGACAGTGCGACAATACGATAGCGACAGTGCGATAGTACGATGACTTCAATGCGAGAGTGCGAGAATACGATTACGACAGTGCGACAACGCGATAGTACGATGGCGACAATGCGATAGTAAGATGGCGACAATGTGATAGTCATATCGCACTGTCGCAATCGTATTGTCGCACTGTCGTCATCGTATAATCTCATTGTCGCCATCGTACTTTCGCACTGTCGCCAACGTATTGTCGCACTGTCGTCATCGTATTCTCGTACTCTCGCATTGTCGCATTGTCGCCATCGTACTATCGCAATTATATTGTCGCACTGTCGTTAATCCCTAGATGCTAATAAGTACATTCGTGTCACCTAAATATTCACAAAGCGTACAATAATATGTCTGTTACTACTACCCCTACCGAGCCTTACGTTTTGTGCACATCCTAAACGTTTTGTTTTTGTATTCCAGTTTGAGTTTCGATCAGTTTTGCTAATTCGATCATATTTATTAAATTAACAATGAGGTTTTCGATACTGATACCATCGATCGTATAAGCTAAAGTTACTTTAAAAAAGAGAAAAAAAACGATATAAGGAAGATTCCTGCTTGCAATTGCATATTCTTTTTAATGTGAGGAAGCGTAAAATAGTTAACAAACAAGATAAGTTTAGCCGACCTACCTACATTAACTTTTCAGGCGATGCTTGTGGATAAAAAGGACATTTTTGTTATGGCATAATGACAAACAAAATATGGTCAGGTTAGTTTGCCAGACTATACATAACCCGTTGTGCTTAGGTCATTTCATTTGCCCCTCATGCACATTATCGGAAGAAAAATATATGTGATTGAGATCCGAAAAATAACTATTGGTTACATGTTAAAAATAAATGCTAATATTTTGCCAAAAAAGTAGGTGTTAACGGATTAACAATCAAACTGTTTCAGTTTGGGTAAGTAGTTGCTAAAACATTTATATAAATGGAGATTTCAAACTATCGCCATCACCTTGTTTTAAAGTCTAAGTTAGTATTAGTTTACAAAATAACATATTAGTTGTCAATGGTTTAAATAGTTGCCTATAGACAAATACGGTGTTGTACAATATATCTCGTGACGGTTACACACTAAAAGGGCAAAGGTTGACTTGTCTAAACTGAGTGTATCTAAACGCTAATATCGACATATTATATGCACTGTTAAATAAGAAAATAAATATATAGTTGTTATATAAATATAGAAAGTTATAGAAGTTATAGCTATAGTTATAGAAATAACTTCGTACAAATATCACTAACCAGTCGGTTTGAATAATGTACAGAAGGAAAAACACATATGATGCCAATGGTATTATAAGAACAAGTTAATATGAATGAAGTTATTTCCGATCACCAAGAATGAATATGTTATCGGAATATATAATACTTATTACACTATGAATGCTATGAGATGATTTGTATTTTAATATTACCTAATTATGCTATTGTACACGAGCAGCTTGTCGATACAGGGATCTGCAAAAAAAAACACGAGCAGGACTTAACTCGCGAATAAGCAGTCATACAAAAAGCGTTGTTGAACCTTGTTATCAATGCGTAGTTACATTTGGAGCGCACTTAGGTGTCAATCAGACTCGGTCAATAGAGAGAGCGTATCTACTAATTCTGGTTTTCAATCACATGAACAGTACTTGCATGTTTACTCCGACTGCTATCTTGTACATCGCATGCTTACACATAATAAAGCACATATCATGCAAGAATGCAGCATCCTTGATAACAATTTACAATCACAATTTGCATCCTTATTTGTGCTATATTATAACTCCATACACGGTTTAAACAGTTGTGACCCATGTCGAACCTTCTCCCTTCTATCTTGCAACTGTCAGACGTTTTCCCTAAAATTTAACTGATTCTAGCAAGTATCAACTGATACATTCTTTCGCCGTGTAGGTAATATGACAGCACCAATGATGTCTTATAAGTTATGATTTTTATTCATTTAACCTTAAGGGGTTTCGAGTAGTAAAATCATGTGTGTCGAATAAATGGATAGCTGATAGGAGAACCGAGTTTGAGTTAATTTGTAGGCGCCTATGCAATATGAAAGGATTATTACTACTTCGTAAATTGTACGAAACATTTTCCTATAGATACCATTTATGTGTTTATAAACAATACGCAGCTTTTTAATGTAAGATCTTTGTTCCAAAGAAACCCTGCCAGTTCAGGCAGTAGATTGTTCATTGAAGAAGATCTGGTTTATCCACCAACAATTTTTCTGCGTCAAATTGAAGTTTTTCTTATCGCGTTCAACTGACATAAACGAATAATGCATTTTCTAATATGGGTCGTTAGTACGATACGAAAATTTGGTTTTGAGTTTGGCGGTTTAACTGTATCTTTAGCAGTCTCGAGGATTATAGTATTTTGGATGCTTTATTGGGGGATATTATCAAAGTCTTTATGCCATCGGCCAGTATGGCTAAATACAAGACGTAGGTCATTAGGGTTTCAAGAAAAAGATCAATGGTTTCCATATGCTCCTTAAAGTGTTTCTATAACGTACATTATTTATTAGAGAACCAATTAACCATTTAATTATCTTATACTATCTTTCAATTAAATTTATCTCTATTTCCAAGATTTGTAAGTGCTTTACCAAAATATCGAATCTCACAATAATCATGTTAACCAGATGTGTTTCTGTGCGATACTCAGAAACAATTTCCTCAAAACATTGTTTTAGTACGTTATTGTACTTTTTCAGTATAAGGCTGTTAAACGTACCAGGTGGGAAAATATGCTGACACGCACTCTGCTGGTTGTACAGCTGTAACCTAAATGGTTACGTTAGTTTAAGCAACTTCTGTTGGACTTCTGTCAGAAGACGTCTGTGTTTTCGGATGACAGGACAACATATAAAAATCAAGTATTGAAGATTTAGGACGGAAACCAACCTTCAGAACGGACGTCATGTTCAAATGCGCCAAATTATTTCCGGTGGACCGTAGCTTTAATGAACCACTGAATCAAAAATATCTTGCAATCGTTTTTATTTCCTTTTCAAAAAAGGCACATGGCAACACAAATGTCAACCAGATTGTTACTCTGTGCGAGAAACAGTGTTACATTTCGGATGACAGGGCCACAGATAAGTAGGGAGGGGCAGACATGAATTCAGTGTATTTAACATTGAGGACGGAAACCAAACTTCACAATTGATGTCATACTTAAATGCACCGAATTAGTTTCGGTGGACTGGTTTTAAATCAATCTCTGATTCAGAAATCTCTTGAAATATTTATGAATTCCTATTCCAAGACAGACACATCTCAACACAAATGTCAACAAGGATGTTACTCGGTGCGATAAGAAGTGTTTAATTTCCTCAAAACTTTATTTTTGGATCCGAAATGTCATGTCAAATTGTAAGGCTGTTTAACATATAAAGTGGTTGTAGATAAAGACAAGTAAACCTGGATGTCACAGTAACCCCAATGTGCGTTTTATTTGCAAGAAAACGTTTTCATAGTACCTTAAGTTTTTAGAGTATCTAGAAATGGACGTCTGAACACATTTTCTCTACGTCAACGTCTTTGCCTTGTGGTTTTAGAGGAAGATATTGTGTAAGTTATTGTGCTATATAAGTCTAAATATCATTTTACCACCAAGGTGTGGGCGTGTTTAATCCATGGGCGTAATGTAACAACACTTTGTAGGGGGACTACTAAACAATATTAGTTACATACTAAATATATAAAACCTCTGACCTTTGTGGTAGCAGAGAAGTAATTTTGCTAATAGTTAATATTAATCATCATCAAGTTAAAGAATGTTGAAATTAGCCTAACTTTTGTAATTTCAATGTAGGATGATGAAAACCGCACATGCACAGCTTCATATCATAAGAAACAACGACTACACGCGTAGAAGGTTTTCCTTTCAAAGTTTAGGAGAACGCCTGCGGCCAACTTTGTTTCTACGGACAAAAAGGCGGACGGAAGAAAGGAAGACATGACAGATGAAAAGACAGACTGACTTTGTCATGGTGTCCAAATCGGGGTTTCCTATCTTTATGTCTTTGTTTCGATTGTACACTTACATATATCTTCCCTGTAACCACTTTCAGTCGTAATTCGCTTTAATTGCATCACTATCAAGAATATGTTGATTATGTCTTACAGAGTTGAGTTTATTGTACTTAAAAACAGATTTGCAATTTTAAAGTAAGTGTATTAAATCATTGGTTTCATTTGCATAACGAAATAAATAAAACACTGTGCTTACGAAGTTTACGCAGATTATATCACAACCATTAGCCTAATTATTATTTCGCATTATTACAGTAATTTTAACACACGAAAATACACGTTTGTATAACAACTAAATGATCATTGACCAAATATGTATAATCGTATATTATTAAATTATGGAAACGAGCAAATACTTAAAAGAAATAAAATAATCTATGTTTTGTTATGTGAATGAACAAATGTGATGCAATCTGCATGAGTTAAACAGTCGATATTAAATTGCAATACTATAATTATTTATTTTAAACCTATTGTCCT
>VMBQ01006550.1:0-53590 GCA_007657795.1 Dreissena rostriformis | reverse complement strand
CATAATAAATCCCCTTGTAAATAGTTAATGATCTTTCATCGTCGCGTAACGAATCGCTGATGTGCAGCATAAAAGTATGCCCATTTGTGTTTTAGAAAATCGAGGGACGCACCCGACTATCGACACACGGGGAAATAACGATAAAAACATGCAAAAGGAGCATCTGCTACTGGCATGGCTACTGCTACAATGAAGATAAAGCCATTTTTAAAGGCAGTTTTGCGATTGCCAATGCTTAGTTGCTTTAAACGGAGTTTATTGCAATTATCGACAACTATATTTCTCAGTAGTTACAGAAGTCAACACTTACAGATGCGCCCAATAATCAATTAGTTAAACGAATTCTTAAGACAACAATGTAGTTCTCGAAGCGATTATGAATTTCCCATCCCAGGTAAAACAACGAAGTGAACTTTAATCAAGGTGTATAAGGACGAATCGTTGATGTGTAGTACAGAAACGTGCACCTATTAGTTTTTTGTTTTAGAAATCTCGAAGCGATTATGAATTTCCCATCCCAGGTAAAACAACGAAGTGAACTTTAATCAACGTGTAGGAGGACGAATCGTTGATGTGAAGTACAGAAACGTGCACCTATTAGTTTTTTTGTTTTATAAATTCGAGTGAGGCACCAGACTATCGCCATTGTGAGGATGTCGATATAAACAGGAAAGAAGCACCTGCTACTGGTATGGTTTCTGTTACAATAACGATACAAAAACAACCATTTTTAAAGGCAGTCAAAACGGTGTTTCTATTTCGCTAATTCCAATGTAAGTATGCTTTAATACAGACGAGATTGCAGTTGGATACCATTTTATTTCTTAAAAAGTTCCAGATGTCAAGACTACCAGATGCAACCGATACTTAATTAGACGAATTCTGGAGACGACAAACATACACCATATGAGCAACAACAATGCATCGCACGTGGTAAATACCAATTGATCTTTTATTATGTACCTTGCTGTTAATGTTGTTACCAATTAACGTAAAGAACAAAATAATGTCAGTATTCATGTTCCAAAAAAAACACAAAACCAACATTTTTTATATTAACGAATAAATATGGCGGCTTGCACCCTAATAAAAAAAAAATCTGAAAAGAGGAAAAAGTAAATAACACTACTGGTAAATACATAACTTTTTCATAATAATTCGACCAAGAATTGAATAAACAAGGACACTTAGTAATTTACGTAATCATTTCCGTCCTTCAAATAGTATCGTCTGTTACATTATAACTCTCAACCCATGTATTTTCATCGCACAATATTACACTTTGATAATTTCTTGCTTTGTACAGTGTTCGTGTAATGAACACAAATGTCAATGCGACAGTAATGCATATAAAATGTGAACAGAATGGAAATAGCTAGGTCTGAAATGGACATGATCACCATTCTCCAAACTTCGGTCGAACAAAAGAATATTGTATATAGAGGTATACATTCCTACACTATGGACGTAGAAAGTACTTTAAAAAAGGGTTGTGATCGTGAACATAAGTATTCAGCCAATGAAAAACATCACAAACCTTTTGAAATGATTAACGATGGAATAATTAACGATGGCTATAATGACTTGCCGAGTGTTTTCATTTATTGATGTACTCTACGATATACACCAGTTATCTTATTAAATTTAAAAATGTGTTTCTATCTATCGATTTATAACAATCTCACCATACATACACGCACACACACTCACACACATAAGCATTGTTTTAATTTAAACATAACGCACGCATACAAAAAGAAAAAAACTCACACTTACATACAAAACAAATTTATCATACAGGTTCATCATCACTTTTTGCATATGAGCTAGTTCCAACACATAGAATGTGTAGTCTATAAGTACTAAAATAAGTAAAAATTTCTACAATATAATTCTATAAATCTCTTAGATCTGAATACTAGGAATACATAAGTCATGTAATATATGACCTAGACGTTTTACAAATAAAACTTCTTTTGGGTATTGTACGTTAAGGAAAAAGTAGTTTAAGATCTCAAAAATGTTATTAATCTGGTTCCATTTGTCAAAATATATCAATTCTTCGAATCGGATATATGTGCACCTTACTTTATACTTTGATATAACATTGTTAAATTGTGCTATTACATAATGTTTCATAAATTCATGCCTAAAATAAAAGCAGGATAACATTTATTATGTTATTGCTTTTTATTGGGTTATACATTCCAAGTAGGACTACGTCTCCTCTTAACTGAATATATTTTGATATAGTGTTTTGATTGTTTTGCAAATGTGTTAATAATTTGGAGTTATCTGACAGTCCCAAATCAGATGTTCTGGTAATTCTAGTTTACTTTTGCAGAAATCACACACATTTCTTTCTTTAGTTTGCTAGTTAGTTTTCTTATATAGAATATTGTCTATATGATGAATATAAACGTAATTTGAGATATCTGTCACCTGCAACTGAGTTTAACGAAAATCGGTAAAATGCTGACAAGTAAGTAGAATTAAAAAAGCATTCGCTGATCTACATGGTATAAACATTGTACATGTATAACATGTCTTCGTCCCAAAGTATAAAATATGTTTTACAACATGTTTCCATATTGCTGCAGTTCCGTATGAATCGGGTTATCTACTTTATGTTTAAACAATCTGATTAACACTTTGTTGTATATTTCTTTCTTGAACATTTCATTTAAATAAAAGATGATACATCTCCATGAAGTTTTTTTTATTATTTCGGTCTTAAGAAATCTGTCCGATTTCCTTTGGTGCTTGTTACCCTAATTTGTTTTAAGCATGTTAAAAAAGCATCGATACCGTTTCTTTTAGACCATTCCTTAGAATGTTAAACTTCACATTTCTTATAAAACTGTTGTATTGTTTTTGGCTAGTTGGGAGCTTAAAAGGAAAAAGAAAATAATGGGAGGGCAACAAATTTAACAAATAAAGTTTAGGATTTAACAAATGTGACATAACAAGTTTTCGGATATGCAATTGATTTAAACGTTTTTTAAATTGGGCGAGCTTTGGTTCCGATTTTTTTTTAATCATATTGCATTCATGACTATTGTAGATGACCATTCCTAGTGTTCGTGCCAGGTGTTCTGACCGTCAATTGTTTGTATTTGTATTTGCGACGCTTCCAATCTTTAAAATAATTGATAAAGTGGTATTGAGATATAAGAATGAACTTTTCCTAAAATTATTCAGGCATTTAACAAGACATTCGAATATGGATTGAGTTCTGTGGACAATGACTGTTGCGTCATACGAAAATAACTTAAACTTTATTTGTACTACGTTACATGTTATTCCTTTTTTGTTTAGATGATCACTTACATAGTTATTTAATATGTCAAGACTTAAAATACATATGGAAGATGATACATCTCCATGATTTTTTTTATTATTTGGGACTTTTTAAAGAGACCAGTTCACAGATTGACGAAACGGCTTTTAAAAACATGTTTTATTCATTCTTAAAATAACATAAATGTGTATTCAAGCGATCAAAATTGCTGATGCATAACGTTTTTGTGAGAGTGTAATTAACATTAAATTTACATTTGATTTTTATTGGTAACCACCAGATGAAATGTTGAGAGTTATGCAGTGTTTGTAACGATCAATTATGAAAACATTTCGAAGTTTTTTGTGATGATCAGCACTGGGGTACACGCATCTGAACGGAACATGCAAAGAAAGCATGCGTGGTTTCAACCGATTCAATGACTAGTTGGAGATCATGCAGCAAATACATTTAGTTTCAGATTCGTTCTTATCTTTAAACAACTGCAAATGCATATTGATAACATCTTTACCTTACCAATGAAACATGGTTTTACTCTCTTTGTTCGGCGAATGACCACCACAGAAAATGGATTTGACAGTTATGTTTATTTATTTGCATACACTGAAAATAGGTAGGGGAATATTTTCATCGTTCATCGGGAGTTCATTGGCACATGAATTATTCCAATACTATTTGACGCGAATACTTGAGCGTATCTTCGCCACTTTCATGATGTTTATCCTTGAATGTGATGATAGTCCTGTCTGTTTCATTATACATTGTCAGTTTGTTGCTTATCGAACGTCAAATCAATGCGCTCAATGGTAGTTAATCTTATAGTTGTTTTGCTAATGGGGACTCGGAACAATGATTACTTACATTTTCATTAAGACTTAGAGATTAAAGGAATACACGTTACTTGTGCTGTTGATGGATTTAGAGCACCTTACGTGCAAAGATTCAAATATACAAAGATAACAATTAATAGACGGCGAAAATCATTTTTTAAATGTATATCTATTTAAGTTTTTTTTTACTCGTAGTTTTCTTTTTTGAACACAAAGAGGATTTAACGTTTTAAAGCAATGGGGAATTATTGCACATTCTATATACGAATACACAAATATAACATCGTCATCTACAAAACGCATTCCTGTTTGACTGTTGTAATTATAAACAATAAAGATACACACACATACAATCAGAGTCCAAAAATGAGAGAAAAAGCCCGAAAGTACACCTTTAANTTTTTTTTGTGATAACTAAATGAGGATGTTGCCTTAAGTGTGCTTTTCTAATAGTTTTTTTTTAAATTAAACGTTCTTGTTGTATTTTTGCGATTAGCTTCAAAACAAAGGCAGATCGTTTAGGCTCCACTTAAATTCTTTGACAAGTAGTTTATCTGTACGTTTAATAAAAAAAAAGACATGTATACACACTGAACAACTTTTCTTATTGGTTTCTAGATAGAGTGAAAAATAAAATGCATAAAGCAAAACTACAACAACTAACAATTCATATTTATCAAACAAAATTCATCGCCAAGTCAAGTGATTTTGATTGAAAAATATCATAGGTCACGCGAATTTCTATCGCTGTTTTTTTTTACTAACCCTTGAATTAAAAAGTCACCAAATACAAAAAAATCAATACTTAGATATCTGAATGATCAATGCGTGAGCTACACGAGCAGTCTGACATCGATCTCTTATACAAAATGAATGGAGACTGCCATTTTATACTCCGCGCAGAAACTTGACTGGCTTCAGGAATATCCAATTTTGTTGAAGGGTCAAGAAGGGTCAAAAACTAGTCCAACACTTCAAATTTTAGAAGCACCTTTGCATTAGTTGACCTCGTTATCAATCTAGAGGACACAATTTTTACAAAGTCTGGATGAAACTTTGTCAGAATATTTATCTCGTCAATACATTGGCCGAGTTTGTATCTGGATCAAATTGGGTCAAAAATAAGTTTACTAGATCAAATCATAGCTAAACAATTTTACCATTCCAGAATCCACAATATATGACAATCTTGCTGAAACATTGTCAGAAACTCAACCTTAAAAATGTCTAGGCAAAGTTCGAATCTGGTGCGAGGTCAAAAACAAGGTCACCAGTTCAAACATTTGAAATACCTTTGTGTTATTTTTTTACATCGTAATCACTCTAGGGGACACTTTTTTGGAAACAAAACTGAATGAAACAAGGTGAGACTATGTATCTTGTTAATACATAGGCCAAGTTTGAATCTAGGTAAAATGCGGTAAAAAATAAGGCCACTAGATAAAATTATAATGTGACCACTCCAGAATCCGCAACATATGGCAATTTTAAGGAAACTTTGTTAGAAACCCAATCGAGGCCAAGTTCGAATCTGGTGTAAGGTAAAAAACTAGTTTAAAAAAATAGTTACACAAATCGATAGTACGACACGACACATTTATATGGATTTGTTTTTATATAATTTCGTCGATTCAATTTAGAGAAAATAAACTTTTTTAAGTGACTTATCAGAAAAGTTGTTGAGTATATAACATTTTGTTTGTAAATATATGTCATTTTTTACATTTGTGTACATTTGTTTTGTTGCTGCTTTTGTTTTATGTTGAATATTTTAAGTTTATAGATATGAATAAGATTTTGTTTACTGTTGTCGTGTTGCTTCAGAAAATGTTGAAACTTGTATTTTCTGGCAGGTGTAGTATGCCAGACTGGCTTTATATTAATGGTTTTTATAGCACTGACATTCGTATGTATGCCATATCATTTGCATATATAATCGATATATGTTCGTTTATTTATTAGTAATAATGCTATAAGCGATTCTATAGAACAAACATAAGTGTAAACACAATTTATACGTAATAAATTGTATTTTATAAATAATCCTTATGTTTTCACTCTTCTCAAACACTTCAGTGTCAAAGGTTCAATATTATCAGTATAGCTCGCCAATACATGTATCCCGGAAAAAGCAACCTTATGGAAAACCTCACTTATCTGTTGGTACAAATAAAGCTGACCCATTCATAATCCTTTCAAAATCACACACTGTATCAACCATTGTTATTTAACGTAAGCTAGCTATCATTGGTTGATATTTCGGAACAGCGTTGTTTGTACCGAGGAATTATATTGTTTTTCTAAACTCATGCGAATTCCGGGATCAGTCCATATAAGCCGGATACGTATGAACGCTGGACTTGTGACTTGAATTCTGTTATTTCACAATGTTTTTTTTGTGTGCACGTGTTTCACAGTTAAACATAGAAAGCAAACACATATCCTCTATTTAATTCATTCTAAGTGATAAAATATTGAAAATTATCGGGGAATTATTATCTATATCTTTCTCACTAGCCTAAAAAGAGAGTGCTTTTTATTTCAAATAGATTTGTTATGATGCATGTCAAATCAATGCTTATTATAGTAAATCATCACAAAGAAGTAAAGATAAATAGCAGTTAATGTTAACAACAATTACATGTCACAAATAAAAATCAACCCACACATTGAATGTTAAAATATTGGAATCATAAAAGCATTACATGTTAATTATCATTACTTTTGGGTATTCTCAGACCATTTACTAACTTAAAGGTGACTACCACACCATGTCTGGAGGGAATGGATTAAACACACCAGACATGGAGCTGGTCAGTTGGGTACAAACGTATTTTACAAAATTAGTTTGTATCTGTGTCTGTGCTCAGCGTTGAATTATCTTTTTTTCCAGGCCACCTTTCCAAATCAATTGCGTTGCCATTTCGAAATAAGAAGATAAGACAACACGTTATATCACCTTCAGAACACTCTTCATTCGTGCATCTTCGACAGTTTTGCATTTTGAGGAGCAGAATTCTATGTTTTCACATTGTTTACAAAAACACATATGCGTGTCCATCTCGCGTGACCGTGACCTTACTTTATACCTCATTTCTGAGTGGGCCAAGAAGACTCAAAGCAAGACGTTATCAGATATTGTGCTGACAGTAGGGCCAGTAGCGGCTCAAACGAATTTCGTTTCAAATCCATAGTACATATTTAATAAATGACATCCAACATGGCGCTGGAATGTTGATTTCTTGACCCAATTACTTCAGTACACATCAATGATAACATAGTTTTGTCCTGACACGTTTTCTTGACCCAATTACTGCAGTACACATCATTGAGAAAATATTTCTGTCCTAAATCGACTTAAAAGATACTAATATGAAAGTAATAATCAAAAGCATTAAATAAAAATAAAGATTGTTTGCTTTCGGGTTAAAACCGTGAATTATTTTTCTCAATAAAGTAAGAAAATATACATATTTCATTCGAGCATGCGATCGTGAACAAATCTATTTTATCATTTTACTGAGAAAAATGAATCACGTTATTACACCGAAAGCAAACAAATATCATCTATTTATTTTTCTTACCAGATTACGAAGTGATGAAAAGTACGAAAACTCATATATACCGGTACATAATAACGGTTTCAATATATTTATACATCAAGGTCAGTGTCAGGTTAATGTTGGGGAGCTAAATGTGTGTATGCAATACCTGCTCGAGTACCTACTGTATAGCTAGGTATAGATGGTGTGTTTATGTACTTGAAATATTGGACTCGTATGCTTAATAGGAAAAACAAGTTTTTAAGGTTCAAGCCATGCGAAGCTTACAAGTATATAAAAAAAAATAAATAAAACATAAGCACTATTTAGCTCGGCTGTTTTCGGAGAGGTATTGTCATAGCCAGCTCGTCGTCCGCCGTCCGGCGTCTGCCGTC
Organism: Dreissena rostriformis; assembly: GCA_007657795.1. Classification (NCBI taxonomy): domain Eukaryota; kingdom Metazoa; phylum Mollusca; class Bivalvia; order Myida; family Dreissenidae; genus Dreissena; species Dreissena rostriformis. The sequence continues at coordinate 45,522 of VMBQ01006550.1, read as the reverse complement.
CGCGTCGTGCTAAAACCTTAACATTGGCTCTAAAATCAAATTGCTTACACCTACAACTTTGAAACTTCATATGTAGCTGCATCTTGATGAGTTCTACACGCCACACCCATTTTTTATGGTCACTAGGTCAAAGGTCAAGGTCACTGTCACCTCTAATATAATACTTTAACAAAGGCTCTTAAATCAAAGTGCTTCCACCTACAACTTTGAAACTTCATATGTAGATGCACCTTGATGCGTTTTACATGCCACACCCATTTTTGGGTCACTGGGTCAAAGGTCAAGGTCACTGTGACCTCAAATATAAAACTTTAACATATGCTCTAAAATCAAAGTGCTTCCACCTACAACTTTTAAACAAGCTTTCATTTATTCAAAACTGCACCCACAGCCGAGCGTTGGCACCCGCTATGCGGTGCCTTTATTCGTATTAAACATGCGTATCTACATGCTGTATTAAACGAGCAAATAATGCAAGATCAGTTATTATTGTCAAACACTATCAACAGTTTAGTTATGCTGAAGTGGTTACGAAGTCAGTAATTGACATGGGAATGATGAAAAAAAAAACTTACTACAACTTGTCAAGCTTCACAGGACACAACCAACACATACAATGAATACAATTCTCAAGGGGCACACCAATCTAGGATTAAGGTTGCCTCCGTATCATTGAAACTTAAACCAAATGTTATAGGTGTGGGTAAACTTTAAATCCACATGCTTACACGGGATTTCATCATACGATTAACGGATGTGAAAGATTTATGTCAGAGTATTTTAAATGAAAACGTCGACGAACTCAATATTAAAGGGATTTGTTTATGTCTGACACTGCACTCGGGTGTATTGTTTACAGCTTTGCATTGACCATTCGAAGGCGGTGACCGAATATGTGTTTATATGTGTATGTTTGTGTTAAACTTATTTGCCTTGTGTAGTACATTTGTTGTGTGTCTTACTGTTTGGAAATTGGTTTCCTAGCCATAAAGAAACGACCACATGCTGTAAGGTTACTCTCAAGCTGGTGCAGCTGAAGTTTAACTTTGTGTATATATGGTAATACACATTATTTCAGACAGAACTGTTAGTTTCACGGCCGAAACGGATATTGTTCACGTTTTAATTGAATTCATAATCTACCAGTTTGATAAATATAGCTCTTAATTGAATAAATTAATTAAAACATGTTTTACCAAACAAAACGGTTTACATCGTAATCTCCCGCCATTATAAAATATACCTTTGACAATTACCTCTACAATAATTAGGCATATACATTGTGTGTTTTTCACGGTGTAGTTTTCAATAATTGCCGATAATGTGCAACATACATATGTATCGATTTGAAACGGATTCGTCTTACATTTTTTAGTAATCCTTCTATGAATAATTCCAGTAATAATTTCTATGAAACAAGCTTACTGGAACTCCGGGGGTGTTTAGAATAGATTGCCGTTTTTTTGTAAAGTTGAGCTAAAAACCGAGATATGCACATCACCGAGTATACATAAATAGAAAATTTGATTTGTACTGGATGAAAATACTTGGTAGATTTCTCGTTAGATTTCTCGTTAAACGCTCGGTTGAGCCACGACCATACGGCATGGGAAGTCGCCATGCATCGCTTTGCCCCATTCACGTGCAGTTAAATTTTGGCAATCCCATATTTGAACTCGTCACCAAAAGAATAATCAGCAAAATAAACAGCTTTTGTGAATTTTAAAAGTAATTGACTTAAGATAACTTGTTGCAAGAACAAAACTAAAGCTTTGTCATAAACGTGACTCAAACTATCACCGGGCCGCTTTGCTAGAGAAATAGCATCAATGCTCATGGCTAAGTCCAAGGACACATGACTCAGAAATACATTTGATCCACATAACTAGACTATTTAATGCTTCTTTCATAGAAAGACTATGTGCAATGGAACATAACTCAGAAATGTGTGGAACACTCGGCATATGCACTTCATGGTTATTACCTATAACAAGTTCAAAGGCAATCACTTCATGGTGATGACCTATAACAAGTTCCAAGGCAATCACTTCATGGTGATGACCTTTAACAAGTTCCAAGGCAATCACTTCATGGTGATGACCTATAACAAGTTCCAAGGCAATCGCCTGAGAAATGTGGACATCATTCTCTCCATAAATCAAGAACACTTTCCACAAAATTGGCTTCGTCCAAGGGCATATACCGGTAACTCAGGAACGTGGGTACGAAACAAGTATATTGCACATCTACTTTTCATAGGTATGACATACTGCAAGTTTCTACCTAAGTGCTTTGAGAAACAGATCGACACACCGACAACCCGTTAGAAATTGATAAAATTATAAAGCGTCTCAGACGCGAAACGATCTAAAAAATTCGATTTCTTGTGTTATCGTTATGTTTTGTAACAACTCTTGGATAGTTATATTGACGGATGGTTAGGTCCGCACATAATATATCAATGTCGACCCGACCATTTACTCTGAATTACACACATACACACGTGAAGACCGATGGTTGAGTGGTTTCGGCGCTTGGCTTTTACTCCATGGGTCAGTGGTTCGAGCCCTGGTGTGGTTATTTTTGTTCTCTTTTTTTTTCTTACCTTTATTCTTTGTTTATATTGTAGCTCTTAAGTTCTGATGTTTATATTTATCGATTTAAAGTATTTAACGACAAACTTCAAACATGCCAAAATCTGTGAACAAGTCCCTTTAACGACATGCTAATTCACGCGATCCTACATATGAAACATAACAATAAAACGAAAATATACACTTTTCTTTACATATGTTCACCACATTAATAATCGAATTCCAGTTTTATAAAGTTTAAAGCCATACAACTTCAAAATTTGCAGCGCTGAATTCGTTTCAGCCATTTTGATTTAATATTGTACTTTAAAAACGAATGAACTTTAAAGGCTAACACATTCGTGTGCCATAATTAGTATGTCAGACATTTACGTATGAATGATTTCGAATTGTATTTTTTTCTATTCAGCCAAATCCAAATAGATCAGTTGTAGAACTGTAATATTTATAATTTCAAACTTTTTCGTAAACCTTTAAACGCAGACCTTTTTTTGATATAAGTTGTCAAATTACAAGATCTTAAGGAGAGCAGTTAAACATAAGAAGTCGTTTTACCAGTCGACAGGTCTCAATCGCTTAACGGTTAGATGTTGATATTTATGTATATACCTATTCAGGTATACCTTTCTAGTTAAACACAATCCCCAGGATGGTGAGTTTTATGAATCGATTAACAATCCCATTTTCAACGTTATATGTTATTATTAGTTACACTGTTAGTTACTGATGTCTTCTAAGAAAATGAGTTTTAAATACATTTTTATTAAACAGATGGCATCTTTCCACAAACTACAAATAACAAGAATTACAGTCCTCCACAAACCTCAGTTTCGGAAGGTGAGTTTTATTACTCGATTAACAATCCCATTTTCGCCTTTATATTAAATATCGTTATACGATTATAATATACATTTTCTTAGAGTATGTCTTCTAAGAAAATGAGTTTAAAATACCTTTTTATGATAGCATCTTTCCACAAATTATAAATAACAAGAATTGTTATATTTTTCGGTATATAAAGTTAGGTTGACAGGTTCAGTTAAACGAGGCCTTCATAAGTTTAATAGAATGTTACGCATGCCGTAGAAGTGTTTCTGAATTATAAATTATAACAATTAGATTAATTTATTGTATATGGAATTGTTTCCAATAATAAGAAGGTAAGACTTTTTAATATATAATTGTGATACAATTGTACTACAGTAAAACGTTGTTTGTAATTTGGGACTTGTAGCGTTCACAATAAGGTCTATCTCATTAAAGTCATCTGCCTGACGCTACAATACTATCCGCCGACTGCATCGGATGACTTAGCAATGGTCACGTTTGGATGACTTTATGTCCGCTGAAGGATATGATGCATAAGTCACATTTCCGGTGTGTGTGTGTGTGTGTGTGTGTGTGTGTTTGTTTGTATGCGTGCGTGCGTGTGTGCGTGTATTTGTATTTGTGTTGTGTGTTCATGCGATCCTTCCGCGCCTGAGGCTGCAGTATGTGAGGACCAGCATTCCTACCTAATTAGCATACTAGACTCATGAAATTTGGGACGAATTTTGAATTATAGCTGCAATTTCCAGTTATTGATTTTAAATGGAAAGATATTAAATGTTTGAGAGGTCTTGCGCAGTGACGGAAGAAACCCCACCTGTCCAGTATGGTGGCCACCAACCAAACACACATGTACCGGGTCGCCTAGGTGAGAAGCGCGTGTACCAACCATTATGCGAACGGAAAAGACGACATTTTATCAAATTCTTGAATTAAATTTTTTGATGTTTATACCAAACAAAGCTATTCACAAATAGATGGATCAGGTTTTCGGCAACACACATTTAAATCTTTTCAGAGTTGTTGTTCAAGTATTGATATCAATTTATCTTTAATTATTCATAAAACAACATGCCATTTGAAAAAGCACACACAAAATGCACGTGTTCTTTTGTATAAAGTTTTACCATAATACAACGTTTACCAGTGCGATGACTGAGTTATATTTCAGACTTATTTAAATGTGAGCGACATTTGTAGAAGCGTACATATCTACGTGTACCGGGAGGTAAATCGCATAAGCTGTACGGTTAGCGCAGTGGTTGGTACTCTCGCTTCTCACATAGGCCACCTGAGCATAGACAGTAAATTAATCATCATATAGCAATGTGATACATGTGATAAACCGAGAGGAGTGACACTATATTTTCGCCCCATTGTTGCAAAATGGTACCATGTGACTTATAGTTTCAATGTCAGACGGTACCGTTTTGCACCAAGGTGGCGATTTAAGGGGTGTTGCGGCAGCTTATTTAACCGAGGATATATTTATAGCTACATCGATGATGCTATTATCACAACCCAATATTTTTGTTATCAGTATCATCGCAAATGACCGAGTTGGTTCATAAAACAAAGGTCAGTGGTTCGATCCCATGTTCGGTTAACTTTTTTTNCTGTTAAAAGTGCGGTGACCCTCTTTTTTATTTTTGTTTTATAATGACAACACATAGATGAACATATTTGAGCAGTTTCGCAGAATTCTATTAGACAGAACTTTTTTTAATTCCATTTATGTGGTTAAAAAAGTAAAAAACTGACGTTTTTGGGGGTGAAATAAAAATTATAACTTAAAATTAATTTAAATTTCTTAAAATTTTACTTGTGTACTCCATTTATTGGTAGTTTGTGGTTTAATTGAATGGTATATGATGTTTTGTAGCTTATGAAATATCTACAAATTGCCAATTTCATAGGTTATTAATTATTTTTACGCAATAAGAGATTTTTCAGTTTTAATAAAAAAGTACATTTTCTATAATGGTGAATACAATCAAAACAAGGCCCTATGTTTTATCACATTTTTCATATAGTATTTGTTTGTATAACTAAAATATAAATTTTCAATAAAATCTATTTGATGGGAAAAAATCAGCAAAACTGCAGCAACACCCCTTAATTAAACAAACGTTATAGACTTTGCCTTTCAAGAAGAAGCGAGCGTTTTATTATACGGGAAAACCCCGCCACAAAGCGGCTGGCGTTGACCGCTTATTCGTTTCAGTGTCTGACATAAATATGGACAACATAATCATTCCCCCCCCCCACGCATCATGTATTTTCCGCGACCATGCTGACTGTATACTACATATAAAATAAAACCACATCAGCTGTTGGTTTGAGGTTCTATAGATTTTGAATAAGATATGCTTTGTACTTTGTTGCTTTGTTGCGAATCACGCTCAAAATATTTTCACACAATGTTTTTTCTCTGCTAAGAATACGTTTTAGCATTTTTACCCATTATGTTACATGTAACAGATTCCAGCCTATAAGTCTCCTGTACGACAATTCAGCTGGCCAAAGTCCTCGATCAGCTGTGTGAAGTCTAGTTCTCGGAGGACTTGACATTCAATAGACAGTAGCCCCTATGCTGTCAACCTTTCCTGACTCATGGTGTTCATCAGATAGTTGTTCATGCGTGATAATGTTGAAAATGACCTCTCACCTTGACAGTTATTAACTGGAATTGTTAAGTATATTCGTACAGCGATGGCAATGTTAGGAAAAAAATTCTGTAGTTGACGTCCATCTAACTTAAGCAGTTCACGCATGTGGGTGATGTTTCTGTATTTGTCCGCCTCTAAGATGGCTTTGAGCTTAACGAACTCGTCAACAAAAGACGCCTAAATATCATCTGGATAAGACTCCACTAGATGCGTTGCACATTTCCGTAGATCATCCAAGGTGAGAGGCTCAAATTTAGTCATGAAACCAAACAGTTTGTGAAGACCAGAATATGCGCTCAACTGCTTGCGAAGTTCAACAGTGAGACAATCAACCATGCTGTAGAATGTTTGAATTCGAAAATTGTGGCGTGCACTTAGCTCCAAAATCGCATCGGTTGTCGTACTCTCGTCACGAAATAGTTTCCGCCATTTCTTACTCTTATTCGAATCCTTATATCCGTTAATAGCAACAAACGCGTTGGCCTTCTCTTCAATGTCGTCAAACGTGTCCCGGGTATCCATTAAACAGATGATACGAGAGTTGTAAAGAGGTCGAACTTTGAAATCAGTTCAAGAACTCCCAGATAATTGCCGTTTGTCTCTGATCCAAAGGTTTTATCCGCTCCTCGAAAGGGGATACCTCTTTCAGCGAGAAACTTGACAGTTTCAACAACACGCCGAAGAACCTCTTTCCAGTAATTTCGTTCGTTCTGTGTCTGTTGCACAAGCGCACAATCTATGCGACCGGCGAGAATAACTCTGGTCAACCACGAACATCGATTGCATAGTAAGTCAAAGCGAACTAAACGGTTACAATCGGATATATATCGGGAAACTGGTAAAATCACGCTGAAAAATTCGACTGCAATCCCGATAGAGTCGTGAAAAGGCGTAATAAAGACAGATGATACATTGGGAAATTGGCCTGTCGTTGGGCGCCCTTAAAAATCGGGGACCCAAGACTGCAGCCTTGTTAGCCTACTGCTTAATCCGTTCCCTCATATCATTTGAGTTTCTGAAGCTTCTCATCGAAGATTCAGTTGTAATGTTTACAAACATAGCAATAAAAAAGATGGGCTTGTCAGAAACACAATATCCCCTACTGCGCCGCTTTGAAATAATTTTTTTATTTATCATTTGGCAGTGAAATTATCACCCTTTAAAGCTATGACTTGCCTTGGATTTAGTTTTTTGACCTTTGACCTTAGAGGATGACCTTGTCCTGTCACCACTCAAAATGTGCAGCTCCATGAGATTCACATGCATGCCAAATATCAAGTTGCTATCTTCAATATTTCAAAAGTTATGACCAAACTTTAACGAAGGTTAAAGTTTTGGTTAAAGGTTTGGGACAGAATGACATACAGACAAACAGACAGGCCAAAAACAATATACCCCCTCTTCTTCGAAAAAGGGGGCATAAAAAACAATTTGGGTCTGTGTCCAGTTAGTGGTCCAATTCAACGTGTACATTTGAATACATATGAATGAAAAACAAGAAAGCATTGTGCTCCAATTTAATTACGATGCTTATAAATGGAACTATAAGTTTAATACATTATGAGTTTAAAACATTCTTAGTATTCAGCACATTTATTTAATATTACCTTTCACAGGTATCAACCAAGCTTTTGTCCGTAAATTATGTTACACCTATAAAAATATCTTGTATTTAGTATTTATATTTTGATCGGGTAAAACGGTAAAATACTATACGTTTGCTGCTCAAAACATAATAGTACTTAGGAAATGTATTATAACCGTATAGTCGTATATTACTTATTATGTTTTTATTGCTTTCTTCAAGTTGATTGGCGAGACTGAAGACACGTTCTTAATAACTTCAGCTTGAACCCATTCCGGACATAACATGAGCAGTGGTGCCAGGGTAAGCTAACACTGACTAAGCAACTAGACTTAATATTAAATGTGCATTTGTGGTTTAAGCGACATTTATTATCTGCAGTATTGTATAATTTAATGCATTGTGCAAACACGTCGACTCTCTAAACAACCACTACTTTCTTGCAATCATGTGCATGCTGCAAACGGACTTTGCCCTTGTGCACCATCTTACACAGGTTCAATCAAGTCAACACACTTTGCGATTGTTAGGTATTCATTCTTGGTCAGTGTTATCAATTTATGCTTTTTCTGTCTCTCAAGGTATTGAGTCTTGACGGTGGAGGCATTCGAGGACTAATTATTCTTGAGATCCTGGAGGCGATCGAGAAGGAAACAGGCAAGCAAATCAAAGACTTGTTTAACTGGATTGGCGGAACAAGCACCGGTGGGATTATTGCTCTTGGTATTGCTACGGGTAAGATAAGATTGGCATCGTAATCTCAGTTCTTTTTTTTTTCTCACAAAAAGTTACGTTACCTGAAACGCATGAATAAAGTAATTGATTAAAGCATAAACGCAGTTTCGAACGTTCGGGAATAAAATTTGGGCGAAACCAATAAAATCACAGTACTCATTGTAATTGCAGTACATACCAAATTATATAAATATTTCACACCATAATCTCTGTCATTATGGAGCGTGGATCTTAATTCCTATGCAGCCTATGCTTCAAGTCATTGTTTATTTGCGAATCAACAATGATACTGTAATAATTTCTTTTATAATATGATTACAAAGACATTGTTTGATTTAAGTTTTTGTCCACTTATGGTCAGATTCATTCTTCTTTTAGGCAAGTCCGTCTCTACCATTAAGCAAATGTACGATCAACTGAAGAACCAAGTATTCAAGGGCTCAACACCGTACGATTCTGCAATAATAGAAGCCCTGTTGAAAGAGCAATTTAAAGATGAAGTTACAAAAAAAGATATGGTTATGGCGGATATTAAGGATCATAAGTACGTACTGACATGTATTTTAAGAACATTCAATTCTTAAGCATACATAATCAATTAGTTTAATATCTGATCTTTTTTTCACTTTGTAGGTGATAAAATAAATAAATGAGACGTATTGTGAAGCATATGTAACAGAAACACACACATCTTATACATACTACAGATGAATAGGTTATGTGCAAAAATGACTGTTTTGGGCATTAAAATAACACTACGCTCAGCGAAAGAGGGAACATATTTCATTTAAAACGGCTATATACGAGCTCATCAAATTCGTAATAAACAACTATAGATAGTTTATAAATAAAAGATAAGAATATAGGTTTAAAGTAACATTAATACTCAAAATTCAACGGAAATTTCGTAAAGTATTTCGTAAAATATAGTTACCCAATACAAAATCAATGTTCCTTATAGCAAAAGCCAAAATTTCAAAACGAGATGTTTTCTGGTAACATGGATGTTTGTAGATATAAAATGCTTGTTTTTAATTTTTCGCGTCACAATTAATTTCATTTTAATGTCCCGCACTGATATCTATCCATACGACACATGAACACTAACATGGTACCATTTTAGTGGTATTGTGTCATGTGGATAGATATAGTCGCGGGACATTAAAATGGAATTAATTGTGACACGAAAAATTAAAAACGTGAATTTTATATTTAGAAACATCTATGTTACCAAAAACATCTCGTTTTGAAATTTTGGCTTTTGCTATAAGGAACATTGGTTTTGTATTGCGTAACTTTATGTTACGAAATACTTAACGAAATTTCCGTTGAATTTTGTGTATAAATGTTACTTTAAAGAAGCTTGGGTCAAATATCCTCGTTTAACAACTTAAAAAATCATGTGTATTTTTCAAATTAAGTCGAACACTAGCCTTATAGAGTCTAAATTAGTACTACTTTTCCTTTAGCAGCTGAACATATTAATATAAATATAGGTTTGATCGACCGCCGACATGATTTAAATTAAGCCAATATTAAGTTCAATTAATAGCATCATTTTGTATGTAAAAATGCATTTTGTTGTTTAAGATATCACTTCTCCACGTTTCGGTTAACGAACACACTAACCAATGTCTAACGTATCTTTTAGGAAGACACCGTACAATTTACAAAGTGTTGATAAAAATAAATCGTCCATATTGTAGGGTCGTCGTAACAAGCGTCCTTGCAGACGACTTTCCGTGGAACCTTCACCTGTTTCGTTCCTACAAAAAAACCGACCGCCCAAGACCGGACGAAATTTTTCCAATCAAACCTCATACTGGTGATCAACCTTTATTAAATTCTCCTTTATTACATACAATATTTTGATGTAAACAGAACGCCTTTACATTGTTATGGAAGTTAACAATTAGAAACAACCATTTTATAAAACTGTATTGCAAAGTTTGCAATTATTAAATTTTTTAAATGAATATAAACATAAGATGTTTTGTTTGATCCAGAAACGTTCATCTGGGAGGCTGCACGTAGCACGTCTGCTGCACCCACATACTTCCATCCGTACAAACAGTTCATAGATGGAGGATTGATTTCAAACAACCCCACATTGGACCTTCTCACAGAAATTAACGAGTATTTCACTGGAGAAATAGATACGACTGATGGGGTTATCACAAAAACTAACCCAACACAAATGGTGAGCATTGTTTTCAAAAATAAATAAAAACGGTAAGCATATGCATTCACACAGAAGTACACATAGATGGTTCGAAGAAGATACCCCAAAATCATTTGAAATCAAGTGAAGGAACCGTTAGTGAACGTTAACGAAGCACTTTTAAATATTGCTATATCAATTCCTTCTTGCCGTGTCGTGGATGTAAATACAATATAGCTTAAGTATCTTTGCTTGAAACACGCTATACGTTTTAGCCTTTTATTTTGTTCATGTTTTTATTTTCAGAACAAATCTCTGGACGTGGTTGTTTCTATCGGTTGCGGTTATGTGGAAAAACATATTCAATCAGTTCCAGACCCACACATGCCAAGCTTGTGGGAAATAATTCGTCATCCAATCAACACGTTCCATATGCTTGTAGACTCAAAAGGTTTTTTTGCAGGCCTCCTGGAACAGGTGTGTTTATGAATCAGTACCTGTTCTTAAAAGGCCAGTCACACTTGAACTTGTTATGAGACTGTACTATTAAAACAAACAGAACGGTAAACAATTTTTTCTTGTATAGGATATGTTTGCTTAATAAAATAGTTAATTAATACTTTGTGTTTTGTTTTATTAAATATTACGCCATTACGCCATGATGATCAAGTTCACGGTATTTATTAATATATGCACTACTGGTTATCTGAATGTCAACACTATATACGTAACGTAAATGAAACTTTATGTGCAACTAGAGTGTTGAAAGGCATATATGACATTAACTGAACTACTATTTGTGACATTTGCAGGTGTCCATATCCCACGGTCGACCGACGTATCGTGCCAATGCTTGGTGCGAGATGATGAAAGTGCCGTTCTTCCGATTCAGCCCACGCCTGTCGGAAGATGTACCTTTGGACACTACTGATCAAGCGAAGCTCGATAAAATGATCACGGAGACGAAATCCTATATCAATACTCCTGAGGTCGTTTGCAAGATTCAAAAAGTCGCAGGCATCTTGAAGTGAACCCAAAAATGCATACTGACCAATTATTATGTAATTAAATTTCGTCAAGAAAAGAATATAAGTAAACTTCAATTGCGTGAAATGTCACATCAAATTTGACAAAACAACACTAACGACGTTGCATAAATATGTATTTTTTTCGTATTCTATTAATTGTATTTGAAGCTTGTGTTTTCTGTCTTTGTTAAAACTTTATTTCATGTAACATGTCGAGAAATGCAATTCGATTTATAATCAAATAATTATAATAAAGAGCGAAGGCAAGCGCTTAAATGGTCTTGTATGATGCATATAATTGTGCTTGCTTTCAAAAAGAGTTTTTATGTTTGTGTAAAGATAAAATGGAAGATGTGAATTGTCTGATTATTAAACTCTGTGTATTAAAAAAAAGATTCTAAATGTATTATGTTTTATATACGTTTGGAGCTGTGTCCCATGAACTATTACCGAACGATTGTATTTGATAACAAACCAATGACTCAGCTTGATGATGTTCGGTAGATTATTCACTTCTTCCACAACACGAGACTTGATAGACAACCAAGGAATATAAGTGTGCATTAAACCATGAGCGGAGCCTAATTTTGTGAAAGTAGTTCCGGAACTTCTAAGAAATTGTTCAGTAGAATGCTTTAGCTCGCGATCTACCATTTTTATCACAAATTAATACTATCTTCACTACACAACACAGTTAAACCAAATTAGTAGTACAATTGCTGTAAAACAATTTGCGTGTTATGTTAAATTGTCATTTAAATTGCATTTTATTAGCATATGTCACTGTTTTAATAATTCATCGATCCCCAGGTGTCAATCAATGGAACTCATGAGCTTTTCCATAAGCTTTTCGACCTACCTTTACATGTGTTACTAAATTATAATAAGAACTCTGGATCGCATAGAGGTTTACATTTAAGTTTATGACTAACAGCTACATAAAATATTTTGAACGTTAAGTAAAACATGTACTTATTGCGATGTACTTTTTGTTTACAGTAAAATTGTTAAAGGAGGGAACTATTTATCTTATCTAAGTACGTTGCACCCACATAATTTAAACAGTTTTAAGAGCGCTGGATTCAAGCATTTGAAAACAAGTGTTTCCGAAGACAGCTTCGCATTTTCTGCATTGAGCACAAGACGAGTACGTCTGGAACATGACTGAAACACTTGTTGATACACAAGAATTTCTCCTGGTTACCGTCAAACGACGAAAACTGGCTTGGTTTGGACACGGCACAGACACGCCTCAGTGTGCAAGACTTTTCTCCAGAGCACGCTAGAGGGAGGTCGCCGTCGAGGCCGTCAGATGAAAAGCTGGATGGACAGCAGCCCACAACAGACTTGACCTGACTGGCGGAGGATCTCTGTAGTCTGTATCATTGTCTCTTATTTTCCCCAATCGTCAAACCGCTCGAGCGAACAGTTATATACACATTAAACTACTCAACCCAAATTCACATCCTAATTTGCATCATCCGTAGGCAGACTATAAGAGTAGTATGTAAGCGAAAGTTTTTATATTGCAGAAAATAACTTCTATTAATCAAATTTAACATATATCTAAGATTGCACAATTTTAGACCTATCCACAAACTAGAAATGTGTCAAAAACGTTTTTTAAAAAAAGCCACAATAGCTTGTGTATTCTCAGTGCTTTGATTTTAAGGGGCCCATAAAGAAAATATGAATCAAACTGATATCAATTAGTAAAAATAACAACATTTGCTTACATCCTTGAGTGAAATAAACATACACGCTGCATATGACGTGTTTTTGTTGGGTTCAATGACGCTATGGTGTGCTTTTAGATTCAAAAAGAACGTTTCTGCACTATATTGTCATTACACATATATTAAAAAAAAATTGAGCTGATAAACACGTGCCAAGCACTCAATTTGTACTGCATATCGCTTGTTTTTGCATTGACACGCTATATAATAATGTCACGGGGAAAAGGCGATCTGTAGCGATCTGTAGTAAAATTGAGTGTTTGGTGCGTGATTATCAGCGATTTTTTTGTTTATGTATGAATTATGAAAATCTAATGCAAACTACTTTTGGAGTCCCAAAGTACACCACATTCTGATAAAACCAAAACAATACGGATCCCGTAAAATCAAAGCACTGAAAAAACACAACACAACAAAATCACGGTAATGTTTTAAGATTGGACACTACAGGACGAAACTTGCGCAAAGACGGGTAACACTCACCTTAAAGGTAGCCGGAACTAAACAGTGCGCTTTTATACTTGTAGACTTCTTTCTTACATATCAGATGTCACAACTTTTTTTTCTTGAAATCATACAGCTTAGAATGTTATTGAAGAAAATGTAAGGGTATTGGGATCCCTACGTGCAACATATTGATTATATTTTTGACTTAAGTTGAAGATTTACATTAAATTACACAATTATTGGAGTAAGTATATTGTGACCTGTAGCCCCAGTCCCATATAGAGGCCGGATCAACACGAATCAAATCCGGCATGATCCGGCATGTGAACCGTGAAGCCGACGTGTAACTCCATGCCGATCCTTGTAGGTCCTTGAACGTCCGGGAATGTCCTTTGGGCTCCGGGAGGCCAACACGGCAGTTTTGAGAAGTTCAAAATTGTTGTGTTGATCCGTGACGATGGCAGCATCCGGGATGATCCAGGGTGGTCCGCGTAGCTGCCGTGTTTGGTCCGGGGACAGCCGTATCTATGCCGTGGTTGTCCGTGTGTGTCCTTGACAGTCCAGGAACACACTTCAGTGTAACACGTTGTAATTATATGGTATAAATTATATAGAGAATAGGTAGTTAGTGTGTTGAATGGGGAACGTTTATCGTGTAAGGCTCAGGGATTTTATCCGGTGAGTCGAGCCCGATAAACATTTCCCAATTAAGACACTTACCCTCTTTTATGATTATCCCCATGCTTCCATTGTATAATTTTATTCTTCCAAGATGTTCTTGTCCTGGATAAAACTTATAACGTCGATTATAATATATATTGCAACCGTTATTAGTTCGTTTTATAGTCACAATTCATGCTCATCTACCATTCCCTCTCGCTATAAAAGAGACGCCAGGAACACACAGTTCGGCATTAACAAGTTCAGTCTTTTGTTGCCAAGACTCTCTTCTTTTCTAACAGTCCTGACGCTCTCGTACCAGGTCTTCAACATAGGCCCGGACTCCATATTAAACTCTGCTGCGTTGGAATTCCAGAGGTCTGTCTTCTTTGCCGTATTTTCTTCTTCTTGCTCTTTGTGCACAACAAATGTTTTTTCTTGAGCCAAATAGGCGATGTCGACCCCCAATTCCTCTGAATAAACGAGGAACATCTTCTCTTTTTTTTTAAGCGTCAGTTTCCGTGGCAGGTGCTGGTGCGTGTAGATCTACTTGTGAAGCTGATGGGAATCTTGATAGGAACCCCGAGTTTGTTACTTCCTGTTTCTGTTGTTCTTTATCGGTAGTGGATGCTCGCAACGGTCGTTTCGGAACTGGAATGCCTACTTTTTCAGTACGTTACCTTTCGGCTGGCATTTTTAAGTTTTAGCTATGTACACGAAATATAAGGTTACTACTTCTAGATCTGATTGCAGAATGATGCAATCAACGTATGTGTGTGTGTTCATTTTGGAGTTCATAAGGACATTCCGCGCCTGAGGCTGCATTATGTGCGTACCTGGAGTGTGTCCCGGTACTCCTACCTAATTAATTTACTTCACTTACGAAATTGTGAACGCATTTTAAATGATTACCTGCAATGTTCAGCTATTTTGTTTCTGAAAGATTCTTATATTAGTGTGGTATTGTGCTGTTGGTCGTGTCGTTGTTGTGTAGATCCGGAATAGTCCGTGTAGATTACGTGTTGGTACGTGTCTATCCGGGGCTATCCGTTTCTCTGCCGTGTTGATTAGGGACGGTCCGTGTGGGCGCAGTGTTGATTTTGTGTTGATCCGGGGGATCCGGGACGATCCGGGACTGCCGTGTCCATCCGTGCTTATATGGGACTGGGACTTTAGTAATAATCCGCTACAAAATGCAAATTAGCATTATCAAATTTTATCTATGGGACCCTTAAAATCAAAGCACTGAAAATACGCAAGCCAATGAGGCTTCTCTTTGGAAATTCTTAAATACGTTTTTGACACATTTCTAGTGTGTGGATAGGTCTAAAATGTTGCATAATAAGATACATGTTAAAATTGATTAATAGAAGTTATTTTCTCTGCAATATAAAGACTTTCGCTTACATACTACTCTTAAAGTATGCTTAAGGATGATTCAAATAAAGGTGTGAATTGGGTTGAGAAGTTTAATTTGAATATAACCTTTCTTTAAGTGTTGAATCATCATTATCATCACCTCGACCGGTTATGTCGTTATGGGAAGGGTTGAGGAACGACGATACAGAAATCCTCCGCCAGTCAGGTCTGTTTTGGGCTGCTGTCCATCCAGCTTTTATTCTAACAGCCTCGACGGCGACCTCCCTTTAGCGTTCCCAAGTCTTGCACATAGAAGCATGTCTGGTGATGTGTCTAAACCAAGCAAGCTTTCGTCGTTTGACGGTCGCCAGAAGGAGCTCTTGTGGGCTAACGAGTGTTGCAGTCATGTTCCGGACGTACTCGTTTGTCTTGTGCTCAATGTAGGATATCCGGAGCAATCTTTGGAAACACTTGTGCTAAAAGACATGTATCCTGAATTATGTGTCTGCGTGAAGCGTCCAGATCTGGCAGCCGTACAGTAGGATGGAGAAACGAGGGACTTGTAGAGCCTGTACTTGGTGGGGAAGCCGATGCAGTTGCTTGTTCTGAACCTGTTCAGTCTGGCCATCGCTGCGGTCGCCATGGCAACCTTTGCGGTACTATAACCAATCTTGGACTGGCTTGATCCCAAGTTCTTGAAGCAGGTTACTTCTTCCAGCTTCTCGCCGTTCATGGTGATGTCTGCACTGGTGTTGTTCGTGCTGTTCAGCATTATCTTCGACCTCTCCGTGGTGACCTCAATCATGTCTTCTCCTGCTCTTTCATAAGGTATGTTCAATAAAACTGTTCCATCTCCTCGTCTTCGTATCTGATGTATTTTCGGAGACCCGGATGATGGTGATGTTGTGAGGTCTCTCTGAGATACGGATGGATTTGAGCCTGCTGGAGACTGGGGTGCAACTGATTAACGCTGTTGACTACCTCCTTTCTAACGATGAAAAAAACCCGTGACGATGTATAGAATCCTCACCGCTGAACCATATCTTATACCCTTCGTCTGGAAATCTTTTTACGAAGCCTTACCACATTAACTCGGCTAGCCCGATGAAGTCCCAGTGGTCAGTTCGTGGACCTTGCCGCACGCATGGAGTGTTCTTAGATTCCGTGTTCCAATCTTTTTTCCTTTGTCGCCAACTTGATTGATGGATCAGCTTTAGCAGCAAACTTGTTGCATCCAACCTGGAGACTGGCATTGTATTACGTGGTCGTTGTTATTCCGGGCCGAGAACGATCTGGCTTGTTATTCTGTTGTTTTGTCCTGGTCATTTCCTTTCAGTGGGATTAAGTCAATCTAAGCGGCACCCTCTCCTATACAAGAACTTGAAGCTTGTCGTACAAAACATGCTAGCCCTCTTACTTCGTTTCGCCCGCAATCAGAAGCGGTTACAAGAGTGTGGTTAGGTCAATGTCAATGTGATAAATTACAAAGTTTTAATATTGCTTACTAAACGAGTCGAGAAGAAATTTAAACAATCGTATCTTGTTCTCCTTCTCGCCAGTTCAATGGAAAGTTAATGTTGAGTAGGCATCGCATGAGTATAGTATTAGTATCACCTACTTAAATATGTTTTTGGTAATTTGTAAACAGAAATTAATTAAAACAAACACAAGTTGGAATTCAGAGTACATTGTAACAACAGGTTGATCGCTGTGGGTTGCCTAAAAGTAGCGGGTCGATTACACTATACAAAGCTTATTATAATTTTCGCTCGAGATTTGAAAGGTGTTACAGCCTCGTGACTAACGCAAACGAGTACCATCCATGTTTCGATCCCGGTGAGACAATAACTTTGTTCAATTTACCCTATCAAGGTTTTAAAGCTACTACGACACTGTTTGTGGAAAAGTGTTATCAATAAAACAATCTCGTTTTTAAGAGTGGATTGTTTATTCTTTAAATGGTTTTTTTCGTCAAAAGCGCACCAAGAGGTTGGGTCTTGCATAAAAATGTGAAATTCCAATTGTATGCCTTCATATGACAATGCTTGAAGCATTGTGTATGTACTAAAATTAAATATAAAGATTATATGCATTCGGTGATAACAAACCATAAATTTAAATATTTTGAGTCATCATCAGATTGTCAAAACAACAAGCAGTGTTTAACAAGCTTGTATTCATAATTTATATGGCACACTGGCTTTGTTGAATTAAACGCGAAAGTGATTACGAAAATGCTTGAACTGGTTTTGATCATGATAATAATGATGAAGGTGATTATGAATGGGATTATAAAGATGGTGATGTTTTTGTTTTTTCTAGTGATGACGTTGCTGCGGTTGATGATGATGATTATTATGATGATGAGGAGGAGTATGAGAAGGTTAAAAAGAAATATATAGAGGGAGAATAAATATGTTGTATCACTGCAACCATCTTCTATGTTATGATGGCTAAAACCACAAAGTCAACGCACTGTAGCTTTTGATACCGACAAACACTAAAGTTCAATAGATTGAGATGGATTTGTGCCTGCTGGAGACTGGGTTGCAAATGATGACGCTGTTGAATACCTCATTCATAACGATAAAAGCAATCCCGTGACGAGCTATAGAATTCTTACTGCTGAATCATATATGGTGCTCTTCGGCTGTTGGTATTTCTCCGAAGCCTTACCACATAAACTCGGCTAGGCTGATGATGTCCCTGTTGTAGTAATTCAGCTCGCGCGTACGTTCGTGGACCTTGCCGCACGTTTTTAGTGTTTATAGATTCCATGTTACTTTGGCTGTTCCTTTTGTCCCCAACTTGATCGATGTATCAGCTCAGATAGCTAACTTGTTGCATCCAGCCTGAATACTGGCAGTGGATAACGTGGTAGTTCTTATTCCGGGCCAAGACCGATCTGGCTTGTTATTCTGTTGTTTTGTCTTTGTCTTTTCTTTCAGTGGGATTGAGTCAATCTAAGCGGCACCCGTCTCCTATCCAAGAACTTGTAGCTGGTCGTACAAAACGCGCAAGCCCTCTAACTTCGTTTCGCCCGCAAGCAGAAGCGGTTACAAGGATGTAGTTTGGTCAATGTCAAAGTGATAAATAACACAGTTTTAAAATTGCTTACTAAACGAGTCGAGGAGAAATTTAAACAATCGTATCTTGTTCTCCTTCTCGCCAGTTCAATGGAAAGTTAATGTTGAGTAGGCATCGCATGAGTATAGTATTAGTATCACCTACTTAAATATGTTTTTGGTAATTTGTAAACAGAAATTAATTAAAACAAACACAAGTTGGAATTCAGAGTACATTGTAACAACAGGTTGATCGCTGTGGGTTGCCTAAAAGTAGCGGGTCGATTACACTATACAAAGCTTATTATAATTTTCGCTCGAGATTTGAAAGGTGTTACAGCCTCGTGACTAACGCAAACGAGTACCATCCATGTTTCGATCCCGGTGAGACAATAACTTTGTTCAATTTACCCTATCAAGGTTTTAAAGCTACTACGACACTGTTTGTGGAAAAGTGTTATCAATAAAACAATCTCGTTTTTAAGAGTGGATTGTTTATTCTTTAAATGGTTTTTTTCGTCAAAAGCGCACCAAGAGGTTGGGTCTTGCATAAAAATGTGAAATTCCAATTGTATGCCTTCATATGACAATGCTTGAAGCATTGTGTATGTACTAAAATTAAATATAAAGATTATATGCATTCGGTGATAACAAACCATAAATTTAAATATTTTGAGTCATCATCAGATTGTCAAAACAACAAGCAGTGTTTAACAAGCTTGTATTCATAATGTATATGGCACACTGGCTTTGTTGAATTGAACGCGAAAGTGATTACGAAAATGCTTGAACTGGTTTTGATCATGATAATAATGATGAAGGGGATTATGAATGGGATTATAAAGATGGTGATGTTTTGTTTTTTCTAGTGATGACGTTGCTGCGGTTGATGATGATGATGATTATTATGATGATGAGGAGGAGTATGAGAAGGTTAAAGAGAAATATATAGTGGGAGAATAAATATGTTGTATCACTGCAACCATCTTCTATGTTATGATCGCTTAAACCACAAAGTCAACGCACTGTAGCTTTTTATACCGACAAACACTAAAGTTCAATAGCGCGCTGTCTGTATCACTTCATTATTCCTTATTTCTCGGATTTGTTTTAGAACCTTAATCTAAACACTTACTGGGTATTACGGTATGTTTAGCTCTTCTAACTATAACATAAGTTTTTTAAAGCGCATTTTTTTCATGTAGTTGAATTAATTGCGTAAAAGTAGTCCGATATGTCGATGGAATATATATTTTGTTTACTGCACATATTTTTTATTTTATATGACCTGGTTCTTAACATACTATTGTCGTCACATTTGCTATACTGCAAATCATTATAAAACGAACATGTTGGTGATATTTGGACACAGCTATCTTTATTACATCCACAGGTTGCTATGCTCGCTGAACGTCTACACAAAATTGAATATGTTGTATTTTGTTTAAACTTGCGACTTTAAAAGAAATATTGAATTTTGAAAATGACAATATATTAATGCAATGGTATAATGAACACGTACGGTACAGTGCATTTGATAAAATACATAAACACGTCAGCAACGCACAACCTAGAAACTCTTGGGTGGATTATCGACACAAATACAAGTACAGAATTATGGGTCTTTGTCTGATAAATAATTGGAATCATGTAGCCACAGAGAAGTAAAAGAATGCTCAGTAAGGAGTCCTGTTTACCCTGTTTTTAGTGAAATAGTTGTGTAAACATTTTATTTGCTGAAATTGATTATCAACGGGGTTGTACAACAACGGTTTCGTCCATTTACTTTCATAATTATGAAAAATAACCGGCTAATCATCTCAAGATAGAAACTGATCATAGTATGTTGGGTGCAATATACTAAGCTAAATAGTCCCCGAATTAAAATAATTCAACTGGACGAAAAGTGCGTCGCCACAAGTAAATATTTACTTTACGTCTTTTATGTAGCTGGAAATATTAAATTAAAATGGCTGATCTTGGGCTTATGAGCTCCTTTGATTGACAGCTGGCGCGTGGTGAATTGTTAAAACAGTGAACATATAATGCTAAAAACATGTTATGTAAATGACAAATTAACATAACACTTAAATTGTTTTCATTGTTTTACAGCCATTGTACTGCTAGTTCGTTTAAAATGTTCTGTATAGTGCAGACATTATTTGTTTGTGATAATTATGGTAGATCACAGGTTTAAGCATTCTACTGAATAATTTCTTGGAAGTTCCGGAACTACTTTCACAACATTAGGCTCCCCTCATGCAGAATAATCCACACTTTATATTGCTTCGTTGTCTACCAAGTCACGTGTTGTGGAAGAAGTGAAATTTATACCGAACATCAACAAGCTCAGGGTTTGTTATAAAAAACAATCGTTCAACAATAGTTCATGAGATACATTATAAGTAACAACTCTAAAAGTATCTAAGATAGTACATTTAGAATCCATCTATTTGTTTGTAAAACGCAAGTTCAATAATCAGAAAATTCACATATTGCATGTTTGTTTTACAAAACAATCTCTGAAAGCAAGCACAATTATATGCAATATTCGAACATATTAAAGCGCTTGACTTCGCTGGGACTAATAACTGAATCAGAATCAGAACACCATCGTTGGTAG
Organism: Dreissena rostriformis; assembly: GCA_007657795.1. NCBI lineage: Eukaryota > Metazoa > Mollusca > Bivalvia > Myida > Dreissenidae > Dreissena > Dreissena rostriformis. Next base: position 24,032 of record VMBQ01006550.1, on the reverse strand, counting down.
AGAATTGTTCTTTATTAGGATTATTTGATTATACATGAAATTTCATTTCTCATCATGTTACATGAAATAAAGTTTTAACAAAGACAGCATACACAAGCTTTAAATACATTTAATAGAATAACCAAAAGGATATACATGCAACGTCATAAGTATTGTTTTTGTCGAATCTGATGTGACATTTCACTCAACTGAATGTAACTGATATTTTTTTCTTGACTTAATTTAATTACATAATTATAGTTGTGTGCATTTGTTAGGCTGTAACATGGCTAAGTCATCTTCATCTGTTTCACTTCAAGAGACCTGCGAGTTTCTTAATCTTGCCATCGACCTCCGGAGTATTGATATAGGATTTCGTCTCCATGATCATCTTCTTAAGCTTCTCTGAATCAGTAACGTCCAGTGGTACATTTTCCGACAGGCTTGGGCTAAATCGGGAGAAGGGCACTTTCATCATCACGCACCAAGCTCTGGCACGATGCTTCGGTCGACCGTGGGATATGGATACCTGCAAATGTCACAAATAGTAGATCATTAGATGTTATATATGCCTTTCAACAATCTAGTTGCACATAACGTTTCATTTACGTTACGTTTATAGTGTTGTTGACATGTAGTTAACCAGTAGTGCATATATTAATGATTACCGTGAGCATGATCATAATATGCGTAATATGTTATTAAAAAAGCACAAATTACTTATCAATTAATTTAATAATCAAAGACATTCCATAATACCTTTTTTTTTTCGTTTTTTTTTTTTTAAATAGAACAGTCGCATACAAATTGCATGAACAAAATGTGTGTTCTATATTTAGTACAATCTTTAAACAAGTATCTATTAGTAACCATTTGATGATGGGCCACTGGACAATATTCTAAGGAACTCTCCTCCCACCCAACCGTTGACTCTTTGGATTACAGAATAAAAGTCAAAACGTGACCAACCAAACATATAGGACATATATTGCCGAAACAAATGCTTTTCGCTAACGGTCATTAAAATTGTGAGTTGCATTATTTTCTCTTTGCAGTTTGATTTGAAGTTTTAAGACTGATGGAACAATATCCCAGTCTTATAAAACATCGCCATTAATAAGTATAGCGGTTAAACTATTGTTAGTTTACCCTGGCCCCACTTCTCATGTTATGTCCGGAATGGTTTCAAGAGTAAGAATGTTTTGCAGTCTCGCCAATAGACTTGAAGAAATATATAAAAACACAATAAGTAATATACAATAAGAGTATAAGGTTATACAACATTTCCTTAGTATTATTATGTTTTGAGCAGCAAACGTATAGTATTAAACCGTTTGTATTCGACCACATTTGCATGCAAAAGTTAGTTTAGAATGTAGAGCTAAAAAGTTTTAATAAACATGAAAACGGAAAGAATAACGTTTATAAGGGTCGACGAACATATGCAATGATATCACAATCAATCCAAGCTTTGACATGATATACAGACATCGTTTAACACGTCATATTCAATGATATATTACTAATGTAAATACAATATATACTTAATACAAGATATAATTATAGGTTCTTCCTCATTAATGGGAAAAATCTTGATTGATACCTGTGTAAGGTAATATTAAATAACTGTACTGAATAGTCAGAATGTTCTAAACTGTTAGTTTTATTTATTTGCATCTTAATTAAATTAAGCGGAACGAATAAGCGGTCAATTTGTACATTTGTGTTTTTTGATTATTTATTACATTAAAAACCATGAGTGTTACACTTTGGAATTAAAAGTGCATACATATGAAGTTGGATTATTGGGGCAAGATTAATTACTAGATTACTTTGATAGGTATTCCATTTTGTTTGTTCTAAGTTTGCTTCTTGCAAAAATGCTGCATTTCTTTATTATTTGATCATAATTGTGTATCGGTTGGTTAGTGTGTAATGAAGGACCCTAAAAATTGGTCAGAGTCTTAGGTCCTCACTCGTCCGCTTGCCGTAAAACAAGTTAAGACAAACAAGAATAGGAACAGAAACGAGCAATAATGTTAAAGGGAGACTGTACGATTTTCATATGTGTTAAATTGTAATAATATATTGATAAAAATATGTTACAATAACACAAAATAGGCAAGAAAAATTATACATTCAAGACGAATTTCATAAAATGCAGCAAGAACAAGTTAGCGCTGGTTAAAGCCGATGCCGACACTTTAACTCGTATTTGCTAGGAAACAAAATTGTGTCTTTGTGTCGTATGAACGAATCTGCACTAAAACTAAATTTAGATTCACATTGTACATGCATGATATATATGCTGGCGAATTCGGCTGGAAGCCTTTTTCGATTTCAGAATTAAATATCTGGCTTATTTCGCATTTTTCGACACATATTCTTCTTAACTTTTATTTTAATTTATATTGAAATATATGTATAACAAGTGTTTTACACATTTTATATAAATTCATAAATATTTGACAAAATCGTACAGTCTCCCTTTAAGTATTTCTCTCGCGGTTTATCCGATTTTTTTTTATTACTGATTGATAAATGAGATGACTATGAAATAATATGCGCTCACCTATGAATTGAAAATAATTGACAATACACGAAAAAAAACCATACATTTTTAGATACTACATTCACTGTATGCGTTGGGTATGAATATAACGAATTTTCTTTGTTTATGGAAGGTTATGGTTATTTCTTTCTGAAGGGATGTTGCGTGTTAGTTGATAACTATATTAAAATATCAATGAAGTGTTTCAAATGTTTACCTGGGTGTAATAAAGTATTGTTATGTTCTGACTGTATCGTTAATTAAATAAACGTTTGTATTACTGCTGAGAGCCCACACTCCCTACTGATCACGCCATCAACGCGGCAAGTTGTTCACTGGTCATGAAAGAGGTGTCTTGCATATCTCAACTTAATGGTGATGACATGTTTAAATGTTCACCTAAATCGCTTGATACATATAAAAGTGATAACATCTACAAACTAAGAAAAGATGCTTCTGGCGTCAACATGCCACAGCTCAAGTCAGACAACTCAGGAAAGTGTGGATCACTTGATATAATCAGTGATTTTCACATCCACACGTCATGGTGATGACATTTCGTTCCAATACAATAGCTTGAGTAAGGTAGAAGTTGTTAGGTCAACAATCTGGGATCATTGTATGCATATACATTAATATTGTGTTGTTTTTTAATGAAAAAATGACAAACAAAGCAACTGACCAACCGTGACTCGTGTTTTCCCCTTTCAAACTCAGTTTGGGAGGTTATAATAATATTCTCATAATTAAACGTAAAGACTTGTAAATTAACACGCCCTCCTTGTACCAAATGATGATGTCGTTACAATTAATATTCTTAATCAGCGAGGACGGACGACTTCTGCATGTTTTTTTGTGTGTACAATCCTAACATTCATATGAAAGTTAAAGAGCGGAGAAAACAATCTGGACAGATCCAAACATCCAAATCAAACGAATGTACGGTGGAACTTCTCTATGTCCTCCTTTCTAGGCCATAGTAAAACGATATTGGACTGTGTTGCGCGAAATTGATTGTTCACATAGATATTTAGGCTTATTCGTCAGTAGTGTTGGATACAGGTTGTGTTATAAATGGAGTCATTATATTTAAATAAAATTTTTTGTTTCTGTAAAACTTAATTTTTTTCAATTTAAATTAAAAACGTACACACGATACAAAAAAGCGCATCAACGCGAAAAAACGACCATCCATAGCATAAAGTATGCTTGATGTTCGGTGAAGGAAAACAAAACATAATGTAGTTCAAGGGATATAAGCGTTCAATAAGTACCCTGATGGCGGGAATACTCACTGCTCTTAAGACATTGGCATTCGTAGATTGGTTACCTCCCCTTATATATCGTAACTCTCTATATAGGGATCGGTACAAGCTAATTTTACCGGTCCAAATTTGGACCGGTTTTTCAGGAAAAGTACCATTTCCGGTTTATTTTCCCGAATTGTTTAACAGCTGACAGGTAAGAATAAAAGCTCGTTCTAGTCAAATAAGATTCATAAAACATTATGCAACTTGAATAATACATGATGAATAATATTAAAGTATACTTTAAAATACTTTACGCGTTACTTAAAATTGGAAATTCTTGATTTATGAGCATGTGAATCTTTGTATTAAAATGTGAAAAACAATATTGGCCGTTGACGATGGATACACATAGTAAAGTTACGCCAAGGAAAGTGAATACAAGTGAGACATGTGCTGTGTGTAAAGATGGAAATGGCAGGCGGTTCAATTCGGCGTCCGGCAAAAAAATAACTTTCTAGTTTGTTGTTGAAATATGGAGAAATTAATATTGTTGATGGCTTGATTTGTCGCGCTTGTGAAAAAAGAGTAATTCACCTCGATAAGAGTGTATAAGTCTTCAGAAGAGCCTGTCAAACAGATTTAAATCTATTATGTTCGAAACGTGTTTCAACTTATTCCTTCGACACGGATGAAAATAGAAAACATTTGAAAAAAATTCATTATTTTCATGAGAAAACGCAGGTTCTTCTCTTGCAGCATGTTCAAAACAGAAGTTTCAATTTCCTGAACTTTCCCCAATTTCCCAAGAAAGCTTTGAATGTTCTTGCTTTGCATACTCTGGAATTTCTGAAGATTATACATACATTGCAACATCAACACCTGTTGTCAAGAAGAAAATTGATTTACAATATCTTCCTCCTGTAATCAAAATATGTGTTGACCCTATTTCTTCTTCAAAAAAGAGTGAGTGTAATTGTGTATTGCAAGATCATGATTATTTCAATGAAACTGACAAGAGAAAAACAAACATCAGATTGAGATCTAAGAACTCTAAGAAATATGAAGAAGAATCGCAACTACCGAATAATATTATCAATAACTTTAAAAAATAATGACATTATGACCAACAATGAATTTAGTGACTTAATGAGCCAGCTACCTTTACGGTCAAGACATCAATTAGTTAAGTGTCTTTTCAGTCATGATGTCATGAACTGCTGCATAGAAAATGCAGTCATTAAACAAATAACAATTGATTGCGAGTTTTAAAAAAAAATACGAAGCATGGACACGTAAGTGTGCTTATGTCTAAAGACTATGAAGACCTGAAGAACTTCAAATGGATTGATGTTGTACATGAACTGAAGTCAAGTTGTCCATTTCTCCTTAAAGTGTTATTAGCTGTTCTTGTACCCGACAATCTCTCTGATGAACAGAAAGTTGATAGAACAGCCGGTCACATTCCAAGAATTTGAATGATTTTATACATGTTTGCCCAGGGACGCAATACAATGCTTAGCAAGGTGCAACGAATCGTTAGTACAGTCTTATTTGACAACATCTGTGATCAAAAGGTAATTTATGATTCTTTTGTATAAATGTAAATATTTTATGTATTTACTTAATGCAAGATTACTCTGATCCAGAGCTCCGAAGATAGATAAAGGGCTTTTCCAACCGCTAACTTTTTAAATTTTGATCAAAATTCCATGTTGTTGAGACGATTCTAATGAGCATCGACAAAATAGGATTTAATGAACAATTAGCATTTTATTGTCTCGTAAAGGCCCGTTATATTCCCGTTATCTAGGGCCCTATCTGATCTGTATACAAAAAGACTGAAAGCATTTTGTCAGCAGAAGAAATTGCATGAACATTTAATTTTAATGTTTTCAACTAGCACTCTAATACAAGAAAGGGTAATGAATCACTTACAAAATATTTCTTCCATCATAAAAATTAAAGTTGAATTGTAAACCAGATGTTAAGATTTCCTTCGATATTCCTCTATACAGAGGCAGTATAATTTATTACCATGTCAGGTTGATTTGGGATTGTACTACTAATTGTTTGAACTGTAATCCTTTGTACAAATACACCTTTACAGCACACTTAATTTAGGAAAACATCTAATTTTCTCAAGATGAGCAGGTTCTTCTGTCTTGATATTTTTAATTTGTGTTTTTCTTTTGGTTGCATCCATTATTGGGATTTTTAAAGTCAAGGTTACACTTTAAGGAAATAGATTAAATTTGACACAAGGGGGTAACTAGGGACAATCAGTAACAATGCACATTTTGAGTTGTCTCTCTTTATCAGACTTTTTTTTTCAAATTGAAACCCTGGTTTTATAACAATTTTGTCCCTTGTTTCAAAGTTGTCTGCTGCATATTTATTTTTACGGGGAAAAAGTAAAAACTGTTTAATTTAACGATATATGAAGTAGCCATTATTGTAAGAAAAGAAAAAAATAATCATTAAAAACACCTCTCCTTTTTCTACAATTGTTTCAAACTGTCAGAAGAAGACATATACAAATCCTGCTATTGTTTGGTAACAGGTTAAGACAATTTTAAAATTTCAACGACTTTGACCTCTTGTGTACTTTTTAATTGAATTTAAGCAACTGATCTGTTTCATTTTATAATTTTTCCTAGGTATTTGATAGATTACAGCCTATTGGGGTCTGCTTATCATATAGTGGAGGAATCCAGTTAAGAGAAAAATATGCTGTATATTTCAATAAAGAAATAATTGATGTATTGAGAAAAGGGAAAAGATGGAGATTGGTTGGTGACAATATCAACTTGAAAACCAGCGTGCTTGACGAAAGGAAACATCACCATTGAGAGATGCACAATGCATTCGGATCCGCAGTTATAATCCAAAATACTTCTTTTGAACATTTACCAGACATTAAACCACAAATTCCCATCCAACATCTTAATTCCAGGAACTTTTTACCGACTAATCAGGAGTATGACAACATGCAAAAAGACATTGCATTTTCATTGATAAATGTGGCAGCCAATCATATCCTTTCTTTAAAAACTATCAAGATGTGGTTCCAGAAAATGTTTGGAATAATTTAACGCCTACTGGGTTAAACCAAAAGAATCATGTAATTCCCTTTCCTGTACTACACAGAAATGAACAGAAATAGAACGAAGTTGTAGATATTCTTGACTTTTATAAGGATTTCATCACTGAATGCTACAATTCAGCTGGTGTGGATAGAGGTACCAGAAAAACACATATTGGTGGCGATCAATTGACCAGAGAAAGGTTTTCTGGTACAAAACGACTACGAGCATGTTAATTAAGTGATAAGGAACGTTTTGAGCACCTGTCACCAATTACGTTTGAGTTGTTCCATCTGCTAATGAACTATGTGAAGTTGATTTTTTTAACAACTATACAAAGCAAATAGTAAACGTGAACATGGGACAATGAAGTGTGAAGCAACACGAATATTCATAACCTCGGTAAATGAGAATGTAAATGAAAACTATGACGCAGATAAAGACTTAATAGTGTCATACGTTGATGCCTACATGTAGAAGCAGAAAAGGAACATTTTGGAATGGATACCCACTAAACTCACCAACTAGACATTGTCCTCCCTCTCAGCTACAAACCAAAGCTGAAAAACAGTCCTGGGCCATGATGGAATTCTGTGAAATTGTAAAAAAATATGTGTGGGCTAAAGACGAAAAAACTTCTCTAATGCAAGAGTCTGGGATTGAATGTATGTACAAGATAAACAATAATATTTTATATATCCCTTTTGATGACAAGAGCAGCTTTTTTTTAATGTGATTATTGTGATTAAAGAGAAACTGTTTCTGCAAAAGAGTTGTAACTCTGTACAAGGGAAATGTGAACCATGAGAATATGGGCTGACTTACATGTATTTCAACCCACCTCTTAATCCATATAGCAGGGCTTTTTTTAAGCGGACCCCCGTTTGCCCGTGCCGGGTTAAAATCGTCTCGGGCAAGAATGATGTGTCCAAAGCAATTGATTGATTGATTTATTTATTTATCAGTGTATATGTATATATGTGTCGTGTTCTGGGCATAATGCTTGTGCTTAAAGTGTCGTCCCAGATTAGCCTGTGCAGTCCGCACAGGTTAACCAGGAACGACACTTTCCGCCTAAACTGGATTTTGGCTATAAAGAGAGATTATTTGAACCAAACATTCCATAAAAGCGGAAACTGTCGTCCCTGATTAGCCTGTGCGGACCTCACATGCTAACCTGGGATGACAATTTACGCACAAGCATTATGCCCAGTTTTCTCAGAACACGACACATATATGTCATACAAGTACAGTTCATACACTACATTCAAGTTATAACATTTAACAATTGGATTGCAATTATCACAGATCGCAATGCATTGATTGATCACATTTTTAAATATCACAGTCAAAGTTAATCAGTTACATTCAGTTGCAAGTAACTAGTCAGTATATTTGGCTGAGTCATGAAATAACAAGAAGTTACAAGATGTTGAAATCAAGAAATGATATATATAACACAGGATGACCCATGAAAGTTAAACAACTTATTTCCAATTGGGTCATTTAGCTGGGTGTCATTTAGCTGGGTGTCAAAGAACTTGAGACTATAGTATGAGATCAAATAGTAATTTGCATATATTATTAAAAATCACTGGTTATAATACTATTGTGTTATCACATTTAAATTAACGTACAAATAATGTCTTGATGACTAATTAAAAAAAAATCATATATAAATATACAAACCAATAATACTACTACTACTAATAATAATAAAAGCTTTATTTACAGAAGGTAACACATTAAGACAATGACTCATTATACATATTATGCAGTTGAATCAATACTTTTTTTACAATGTGGCCTTCTTAAAATAACATACACATATCAAACAGTATTTTCTAACACCCATACATAACACACATTTTGCCTTTTAGACAGACACACTTGAAATATCATTGATTAGAAAATAACATGACATATTATTGATTAGAAAATAAATGTGTTTTATATTGCCTTTTAAAAGCGGAGATAGAGCATGCAATTCTTATTCCAGATGGTATACTGTTCCAAATATGCATGCTATGGTATAGAAAAGCTACTACTAGTACTTCCTCTCTGCATAATGAAGCAAAAATGATAAAGGACATTCATCAAACTAAACCATTTGTTTACAAAGCAGGACGAAATCACTTATCATTTCCAAATGTACCAAAGCAAATAACTTGTGACTTGGATGAGAAAAAGTACCATACTTGAATCGAAACACAAACATATAAGAATGCAACTGATCTCGGGAATTAGATATTCAAAATAGAGCTTTTATATGCTAGCATATCACAGCAATTAACCCTTTAGCAAACAACACATTTTCGACTGTAAAAATACTATTATCAGGCATATTGCTGACAAACTGCATTAATTATGTCACTGATATTGTGTAGAACCTGTTCGGAAATACTAGGAAATTATTTCTTCAAACAATTTAAGTCATTATACTTGCTATAAGATCTACTTATTTCTGTAGCAAGTCTGCTCTTCATCATTAATCATTTAACATATGTCACAAGAGCAATTTTTCTCACAAATGTCAGAACACTGATGGTCAAATTTAAATTCAGTTTCAACGTAGAATCCAAAATGTTCACATATATATTGCCGTCTACAAAATTTTAAATCACAATATTCTCTTATATCTTCAGTCATGCCTTTCACTGCATGAGAAATATCACTTCGGTTGTAGATCAAGGTCGCCACTGCAGCTTTCCCATCACGACCACCTATCCCAACCTCTTGTATGTAGGCTATAAAAGAAATAAACAAGTGTATGGCATTATTGATAGGGTCGGATGTGGTAATGTAGTTATGTACCATGTATAATCATGGTAGTCATGTAAAGTACATTGATAAGCGTTAAATAAGTTTCATATAATTCATTGTATGAATGGCCAATGTTTTATCTATAGCTTTATGTTTTATATATGCATTGTGGAAATTGTAAATATTGGATGAGAATATAACAAACAAATACTTCATATGTCTATATGATTGTAACGTAACTATAGACAAAATTAACTCTTTACCAAATGACACATTTTGTACTGTCCCAAATTGAAAGAGGTTGCAGATGACATATACAATTGTCATGGAATACGAAGAAATTGATTTCTTTGGGTAAACATCACTGTGCAATTTCTCAATTTCTCCTTTTATCACAATAATTGATAGAGTTTTCTGCTGCAAACTCGTAAAATCTGATTATTGTTTGGTAAAGGGTTAACTCTTTATCAAATGCCAAATTACTTCCCTCTATAAATACGCTTAATTATGATTGACTGTCTTTTGTGTGTATAGATCTTATATAGTTATGCTTGTTAAATATTTTATATATTGTAGTCATCTCCATAATTGGAGGAATAAAATATTAATACTACTAATATCTTGATCAATTTCTCCTTTTCCTACAATAATAACTAAATGCTTGTGCCCTGTGCTTTTGGTTCTATTTATATTTTACTTGATAAAATAACAACACAGGTTTTGAATTTATAATATATTAACATCGAAATAACTTAAGCATTGATATACAAAATATTAGTTGTGATAGGGGAGGTCCAGGGGTAAGGGAGCACAAAAAGAAATCTACAAAACCCTATGTTGTAGGTTGTCATTACAGAAGTCTCAATTCGCCATATAACGTATATGTAGGCAAACCCCCATGTATGATAGTTATCCTTTGGAACATTAATTTAACATGCATCTCACAGTTTGATAAGTTTTGTTAATTTTTTTTTTTTCAAAAAGTAGAAGAACGTGATTCAAAGGAGGAATAACAGATCCAAAAAGGAAGGAAAAATGATCCAAATGAACATACTGTGCTGTTATTAACCTAAGGCTAAACATCAGAAAAAAATCTGTTTTAATTTAGAACATGACTTATCTTCAGATTGGGAAAAGACATTTTCCATTGGGTACATTACCGAACAATAGCTATTAACTGGTAAGTTGGCTAAAAAAAGCCATTCAGTTTTGGAAACATAATAGATTGGACAGGTTGTTACAAAGACACAAATACAATACCCAAATCACTAATCCAAATGATCTCCTTTGTGGTCCTGTATGCATTTATCGCTGTATTGACCTAAACAAAAAACTAAAATGGATGTCCATTCTAAGTTTGCTGTCTTATTCTACCCTCAAATTATACATGTTTCTTAATTGATTTTTCAGAAACTTCATGCTGTTAAAGAAATTGTCTGAGTTATAAGGTTAAGTAAGAGACAAAGCTTAGCACATATACTCATTTTTCTAAAAATAAATCAATCTTCCTCTCAGGCCCCTACTGGGATTCAAACCCAGACCTCTTTCCTCTGGGAAGTAAAGTATTCTACCTTGAAATACGGGGGCATGTAAGAGGGAAATTAGCAATTTTAAACCTATCAACATATAGATTTAAACAATATTTAAATGGTATAATAATATGAAAACCTCCTGTAAGTTAATTTTTCACATGAGAAATATTATTAATGCAATTCTGATGATCAACATTCGCCCATTTTTTTAAAAATAATTTAGTCATGTTAATGTATCTAAGTTGTTTGGGGGCTGTGGCTAAGCTAAAATTTGTAAAAAGTAGTTTTGGAAAATTGATATCATCATAAGTGATGATATTCATTGTGACAATATGAAAACAAATACTAAGACATTCCAGTAATTTAAAGACTCGAATATAGTAAATCTCGTTATAATTTAAGTCATGAAATAAAGATGTTACCAGTACATGAATAACCCATAACAATGTAAAATTTCAAAAGTAATATACTGATACTCACTTGGGTTGTACAGGGACTGTGGTACTGCACAGCAAGCTGTTGTAAGCGGGATTGGTTGCGTTCGTCATCAATTGGATGTCTTGTGACTTCTTCATAGCCATAACCGCACCATTTCAGTTTCGTGTAGATTTTTTTGTATTTGGAAGTTCTTCAAAAGGTCCCCAAAGATGAAATCATAAGTCTTTTCAACGTTTGTGCCACTGGTAACAGCTGGTCTCCTTTTTACCTCGAATTTAATATTCGGCCTGTCAATGCTTGTTGTAATAAGATTCGATTCTCTTAGTTGTAATTCTTTTGCTATCATTCATTGACGCGCTTTTGTAGCTGTAGCTGTCAGTGCTAAAACAAAGGCATCAGGGAACAAGACTTTCAGCTTCCTCAATTCAAGGAATGTGGGTCTAAAACTCGGCCCCCATTTGACTACACAATGCGCCTCATCAATTACAATATGACATTTAGAGCTCTGCCAATGTTTGCTCCGAAATACTCTGAATATTGAATTGAAACTGTTCTGGATGTCCGATAAAATATGTATAACCGCAGGTTTTCAGTCTCATTATTTCAATAGAAGGATCCTTATTTGTATCATCTAATTGAGAAATAATACTTTCCTTCAAATGGATAGCCGACTCTTCATATCTTTTCACCTGTTCCTCGATAATGAAATTCAATGGTGAAACTATTAAGATGACGCTGTTTCGGAAATACGGCAACGATTCAAATACTAACGTCATTCCATATCATGTTGGTAGAATGCAAATTGTGTCACATTGTAAGGCACTTTTGATACACACAAATTGTCCAGGTTTTAAGTAACAATAAGTTTGTTGTCGTTTCGAATTAATTTCCATAAGAATCCTCTTAGTTTCTTTTAACGCAATCCAAGTCTTTAGAAAAGCCTTCCATTGTTTTGAAATAACTGCCGTCGGTGAGTTATAAACCACGCTCCGATTGGTCTTCGCGTTATCCAATTAATCGTCGATACATAAGCCTGTACTTGTTGTATATTATAGTCAACGGTTATATTCAACGGGGAACCCGTAAATGGCATTCGATGCCGAGCACAACAAATGTTCAAACGAACATGAATTGTTCAGTCTAAATTAAATTGCAATGGTACTTTACAGTTTCGATCTCAGTTCAATAATCACTAAAACATGTGCCATTATTATAATTAATAATTGGTCAAAACATAATATAAAACACATTTAATATATGATATTGTTTATGGTATCCAAAGACATTATGTGTAATGATTATTTTACAATAATATAAGTCACCATCAGTTCACATAAATGGATAAACATTTTCATTATTTACCAAAATAATTGCAACTTTTGTTATAAGATATCGTTTAAATCGCGGTGCTCATGCCATAGGTTTAGAGCTCAAAACAAGTTTAACATGGTGTAAATATATATTGTTAAAATAACCATACTAAACTAATGTTTATTTACATACCCTAATTCGCTATGTAAGATTTAGCGTGCTCCGATGTCCTTCAGGATGAAGAATGGTCTGTAGAACACACACTTGATTTTGTTCGATGTAAACCAAAATTTAACACTTAACGTCATGTCAAAAATCACACGTGAACAACTGGACGCTTGATAAAGAATAACCACTTGCTCAACAAGATTTGCATCGAGAGCTAGGAGCTCGAATTACTTAGGTCACACTAACCATTACAAAATGCACACGACCTATTTGTACTGAACGCATGTACATAAATGCGTTTTACGCCATTTGTTAAAATCTCACATGGGGCTGCATATTGGTTGGTTGTGTGAGGTTAAAGTTAAGGGCACGTAATGAAGATATATTGTGCGCAAGTGATTCGGTAAAATTTCCTCTTGTTCTGACTCAACGCAGTGAGAGGTCCAGACCTTTAGGTATTCATCTCGACCCTGCCTTTCATTTGATCTTTCAGTGGTAGAGGGCATTGAGAATATATGTGTTGCTCTCTGAACAGGAAAACAATCTTCTAACACAGGTCGGAACATTTAACATCTATTTATTCCTTTTGAAGTTTTTAATTATGCATGAAAAACACAATGTCAGGAAAATGTTTTGATTTCGTCGATTCCTTGTAAATAAAACATGTTTTGATGTTATAGTTAACTGTCTAAACTAAAGTAACACTTAATGATCGGTGTTCCGAAAATCGAGAGAATCCAGATTAAACTTGGTTGTTCCGTCATAGAATGTATGTCACTCGAGATACGTATACGTATTGGGTAATTAGTTTTTATAAAACCAAAACAACGAAAAGCTTGTTTTGTTGTTTATATAAGTTAAAAACTAAACAGGATATATGTTATATATGTTATTACGCGGCTATGGTGTGACATTGTCCATCATTGGTACTCTTTCATCAGTATTGGCTCGAGACCTTCTATGTCATAATAATTATGATTAATTATGAATGCACTATACCAATTGTAAAACATGAAACATCACATATTATTTTTCCGCTTTTTCCAACAGGGTTTTTCCCAATATAAAATGCAAAGTAATCATTTCTTTACATAAGTAGCCGATTCAATTTCATAATGCCATCAAACTTATTATGAATTCAAAATACTAGAGAAGATATAAAAACATTGTCCAGTTCACCTTTTGTAAGTTGTACACTCGACTTTAGATAGCCTTTTACATATCCATATTGTATTTAATATTGCTAGAAACGTCACAATATTTTGAAGCATGTATTATAAATATGTATGAGGTACTGCAAGTCAGCAATGGTACGGCGCATCTCCCTTTAACACTCGCTGAACTAATTTATGACTGACCTCAGAGGGAGCTGCAAATTGAAAGAGGAATAATCAAATTACATCAACGTGCTTCAATAAACAACGGGATGCTGCATAACATTATGTTATCATGTGTTAATGGTATGCAAGGATCCCACTCCGATACTGAAAACCGATACATAATTTAATGCAAACATTGACATATAACAGCCCTCTTAAAAGCATCCACTTATCCAAAACGCATTCACATTCTTGTGGTGGTTGGAAACTGTATGCAAACTGTTAATCATTGTGTCATATGTTTCCTGTTTAAAACAATTTCCCATTCGGCTGTGAAGAGATGATAACTGAATCGGTTTAGAAAGGTTTTCTTTTCTCATCGTTATTAATAAAGTGTGGATCTAGTTACTCTCCGAATATAATGTCTCACAGTATGATACATAACCTGTTTGTGAATCTTTATATATTCAGTATGAAAATGAAATACATAACACAATATTGAGAGCAATCTCTATTTGTATACTGACAGTTGATGCCATTTCCATCAATTATGTGCAAAAGCGAAAACTGTGTGTGAAAATAACGTTTACTCATTGTAATTTGAATATGCATACAGGGCTTAAGCTGAAAGGTTGAGTAAACACACCAGAGCTGTCTCGAGACAGAATTTTAAAATAGACATTGACAACTCGGTCTTTGTTACGACATACAGGCTCATCAGGCTAATCATTTCTGACAAGTTATTATACTGTTATTGTGGATAAAGTTATGCTTCGGACAACGTCTATTGTGTCCGTACACCTGGCCTTTCCACGTTGAGACCATTTCTCAAACAAGTGTATGAACATGAATATGATAAATTATAAATCCGATAGCTAGTATAACAAGTCGATATGAACATTTGATTAAAATCCACAGACACTGGAGACTAAACTATCATTTCACATTGAAAAGTTTATTCTCAAATGTGGAAACAAACTCTGATCTATCTGACGTTAAACTATAGTATACCTGCAAACCTGAATATGTGTTCAGGTAAGGCCGCAATTTCTATTTAATAGCGTTTTTTTTTACGTACCAGTTCCATATTCCATATTCAAGCCGAATAAGGAACTGTCATTATCTAGCTTAAATATCAATTCAAATTAACCAACGTGTACCATATATTACTAAAAATGATTGGGTATATATATGTCCGATATCAAATATGTATTGCAATATATTTATACTTTTTATAATAACCCAGTTCCTTTTTTTCTGTTTAATAACAAAAAAAGAACAAGTATTCCTTTCTCAAGCCGAATAAGAAACTGTCATTTTCTTACTTAAACACTATTGCAAACTTAACCAAAGAATTCCACGTATAAAAGAAAAGCTTTCTATATATAGGTTGGGTATTTAACATAGAAAAGAAATTGATTATCAAATAAGGTTTATGAAATGATAACCCAATTTCTTTTTTGAGACTGAATAAGGAAAGGGGGACCAATTTCTTGTTACGTATTCGAACCGAATAAGGAACTAGCATGTTCGTATTAAAAAGTAATTTAAAATTAATCAAAGAGTACAACATATCCATTGAAATCCCGATATATGTATGTTGCCAAATAATACTTATCGCAATACTTTTCTACTCCGTTTTAATGATAAACCAGTTCCTTGTTCGCGGCTGAATAAGGAAAAAGGAACAAGCTTCTTATTCTTTATTCAAAGCGAAAAAGGGACTGGCTTTTGTTTACTTAAACATAAATAAAAATGAACCACAGCGTACTACATATCAATGGAAATTATAGTATATGAAAGTTGGATATTATTTATTATTTTTGCAATATAATTTTACTTAGTTTGTCTCTTATGATAACTCTCTCACTGTTTCGCAGTTGAAGAAGGAAAAAGGAACAAGTTGTACGTCCTTTTGCGTAATACGTGTTACCGTCGAGACGTTTTCTGAGACGCTACGGCCTCAAATCGTGTACCAGGGTTGAAGGTCTCCGGCTTTACCGTTGGTCTGCGAGAAAACGCATTTTCGACTTCGACTTAGCATCGAGTTGATATGAGTTTTTAAGGTCCCCAAGGCCCCTAATAATGTGTCAAGAATGAAGGTCGCCGGATATACCGTTGTGCTGCACGAGGAAGAAAATACATTTTCGAAAAACACGCCACTGCAGCGAGTATGCGAACAGTGTTTTAAAAAGACACAGGCAGAGGCCGACGCGTATCCCCACGCCGAATAGATGTTATATTAAAAGGCAATTTTTAGTGGGCAAGGCCAATGTTGGTGGGGCCCCGGGTGGATAATGTGGACATGGATGGTCGTGATAGACCGTATAATCATAAGAGATGTTCAGTATGAATTTGAAGTCAATTGGTAAATAATTGAAGAAGTTATGTTAAAACTCAATTTCGGGTGGGCGTTGTCCATGTGGGCGAGGCGCTCCAGGGTTGGTTATTGGGCCATGAATAGTTGAGAATGACCGTTTTGTCATAAGAGAAGTTAAGTATCAATTATAAGTGAATCGGTGTAGAAATGAAGAAGTTATAGTAAAAGGCAATTATGGGTACGACAACAAATTTGGGTAAACAAATTTTGGGTACGAAAAAAATTATGACACAAAAACATGTGTCCAAAAACAATTTGGGTTTTACTCAAAATTTGGGTACGAATTAATACATGGATGGTTGAGATAGACCGTCTGGTCATAAGAGATGTTCAGTATTAATTTGAAGTCAATTGGTGAATAAATGAAGAAGTAAAACCCGGCCCCACCCCATACCCCATAGGAAACTATCTCTTCCTGCACTATTAGCTCTAGAACCTTAAAACTTACACACATGGTAGCTATGAGCATATGTGCGACGGTGCATTATTTGGAATTTCGATCAGACCCCTGGGTCGAAAGTTATGGAGGTTGGGGTGGGGCCGGGTCAGAAATTTCACTCATGTTACCCCCATTTTACCTCCATAACCTTTGACCCAGGGGTCATATCAAAATTTCGTCACCGTCGCACATATGCTCATAGCTACCATAAGTGTAAGTTTCAAGGTTCTAGTGCTTATAGTGTAGGAGGAAATAGTGATCAGGACGGACAGACAGCGGAGATCAACAAATATATAATTAAATAAAGCGTGGGGATAAAAAATGAGGCTTCTTCTAAGAAACTATCCATCCTAAAAGAAGCTCCTGGCCACTGCTTCCGGCGCAGTCTCGTCATAATAGAGATGTCAGTGACGTCGCACTCAATTTAACGATGTCCGAAATATAGGCATTATGTACGTGTATACAGTGCAACAATTGCGCTAAATTCGGCTTAGGTCAAGTTAAAACTGACACAGAGACCGTTTTGTAAATTCCTATGCCCCCTGATAAAGTGACAAAGTTGTAGTTCGCTGGATGAAAAGTTGTCCTTATGAGCGAGAAAACGCGATAAGAGCTTATTTAATCTTTACCTGGATCGATCGATATGGATTTATTTTAATATCATGTTTGCATTAAAACTATTTTAATTGTTTGTCATATCGACGACGGACTTTTTAGTGCGACATTCTTTTGGCGTTTCGTGTAAATCTTGCATCCCATTTTACTAAGGTATCATTAGCGATGAATGGGTTTATAACACACAACGCATTAAGATGCGGGAAAGGAAACCGCAGACATGTAAACAGCGCGACGTTATTGTGGTTTTTCGTTTAAACTTCGCATCCCATTTAACCAACTTGAAGAAAAAAAACACAGACGACATATTTAAGTTGAAATGAATATCCGTACTTGTACAGATGGTATCTGCAACTGCGAACGACAGCAGTGTGTTCAAAACAAATCCGTTCGTACTTTTGCACAAAAGTGACTTAGGCACGCATTGTAAATAAACAAAGAAGTTACAAAACGAAAAGAAAATAGCAATGATATACATAGCTTTCCAATACTGGTTTAGTTAATGTTTAAATTGTCCTTTGTTGTCGAACAATACGTATTTAAGAGAATTTGACATTCTATGTCGCAAACAAATTTAAAAAAATAATATTTTGATTCGAAAAAGAAATGCCTTTCTAATTTAAACTTCAATCCACATGTTTATTGTAATTACTAAATCGATTGGTAATTGTTGGCTCATACATATGAATGTGAGAATTTTACACACAAAAAAACATACAGTCGTCGCCCGTCCTCGCTGAATGAGAATATTAATTTAAACGACATCATCTGTTGGTACTAGGAGGGCATGTTAATTTACAAGTCTCTACGTTTAATTATTAAACGTAGTATTACAACCTCCCAAACTGAGTTTGAAAGGGGAAAACATGAGTCAGGTTGGCCAGTTGCTTTGTTTGTCTTTTTTTATTAAAATAACAATAAACAACACAATATTACTGTGTATGCATACAATGATCCACGATTGTTGACCTTCTACCTTACTCAATCTATTGTATTGGAACGAAATGTCATCACCATGACGTGTGGATGTAAAAATCACTAATTATATCAAGTGATCCTCACTTTCCTGAGTTGTCTGAATTGAACTGTGCCATATTTACGCCAGAAGCATCTTTTCTTAGTTTGTAGATGTTATCACTTTTTATGTATCAAGCGATTAAGGTGAACATTTAAACATGTCATCACTATAAAGTTGAGATATGCAAGACACCTCTTTCATGACCAGTGAACAACTTGCCGCGCCAACGACAATCAATAAACAAAATAACCCAGTACCTTAGCTGTTACAAAGACTTAGTTGTGTTAATTGGCAGTATCATTGTGTTTAACTCGCCGCAAAACTTTAATCTGTGATCAGTAGGGAGTGTGGGCTCTCATCAGTAATAAAAACGTTTATTTAACTAACGATACAGTCAGAAAATAACAATACTGTATTACACCCAGGTATAAATTTTGACACACTATATTGAGATTGTGGTATGTTTATTTGATGTTTTGTTGACCAATCCTTTTTCTGTATTCTCACCAAAGTAAATTGTATCGGCATATCCATTGTATAAAGATAATCTGTTTTTGCTGAATCTTATTCAGTTGACATCGTATTTGCTCTATCAGAATTTAACATGTGTATTAGTCAGTTTCGTTATCAATGATTCCACCACAACCATCTGGCACACTGTTAATTAAGAAAATAGGTTAAAACTAGGGATGAAACAGGTTACTTGATTTGTGTGATGATTGTGTTCCAGTTTGTACAGAGTTAGCGCTATCTAAAACACACTAACACGCATAGATGTGAAATATGCAGCTTTTGTAAAGGTTGAAAAGTAATTTACTTAAAATAACTTTTTGCAAGAGCAAACCTAAAGCTTTGCCACAAACGTGAATAAAACTACCCCCGTACTGCTTTGTTAGAGGCATAGCAGCAATGGTCATGGCTGCCCAATGAAAGATGACTAAGACATAAATTGATCACCGCGCTACACTTCAGGGTGATAACATATTCAAAGGTTCAATTCAATCAATCGCTAGAGCCACAGTAAGCTCCACATATTAAGAGGATTTTATTTTATTTTTAATCAAAAAGCCAAGTTCAATGGCACATTATTTACTATCCTGTGAATCTCTTGGCAGAGGAATTATGTCGCGAACATCAACACTTCATTGTTACTGCAAGTCAATTTGTTGATATACGTATACTTAGTTTGATCCACACAATTAGAACGTGTTATGCTTCTTTCATAGAATAACTATTTACTAGGTTTCATTTCTAAGAAACGTGTAGAAAAGTGTGTTTACAAAAGTGAGTTGGTCATCTACACCTCATTGTGATGACATAAAAAGTTCCAATTCAATCGCTTGATAAATGTAGACGTTTTTCTCTCCACAAACCACACACATCTGCCACAAAAGTGGCTTCGTTTAAGAGAATACAACTCAGAAACGTTGTCTTGCACATCTACTCGTTATATAGGACTGATACAACTTACTGTAAATTTCTAAATTTGTGCTTGAGAAATGTAGACGTAAAATATTTTATGAGGACAGATCGAAACACCGACAAACCGACCGACCGACATATTGACTCCAATATACCCTCCTGTCAAACTTTGTTTGCGGCGGGGAGTGGTTCATAATAAATGCATTCTATATTTGAATTGTGTTTAAGTGGACATGTGTTGTCAAGATACAAATTTGCCCTTACATGCTTGGACTACTCAAGTGTGTACTTCAGATTTAGCGCAATAAAATGGTTATTGGGAACCCGGTTACACAATTTCCATGTACACGTATATGCTTGTAATAAAATATGCTTGTATTGGCTACATAACGTTAAGTGAACACATTTAAGTCGATTTGATGCCTTGTAAAAAAAGCAATTCCATACTTGATAAATACCTGGATTAAAAAAACAGCTTTACATTCGACCAAACATCTATTAAATGCACGATTTTCATACGCCTACTGAAAGCTGTTTTGGGATGTGCTTTCAAATGAAATTTCACATCAGTCATACAAATGTTTAAGGATCGGTTATCTTTGTAGTTTAGTCATGAATGGGTTTGTTAATCTAAATAATTCAGGGATGAACCTACGACGCAATATCCATTTTCAAAATTAACAAAACCGGTTAACATATCCTGTTCAGTACCATTGACTTAAAATAAACTTGTTTAAACATCATTTGAGCTAAGCACATGATCCGTTTACAGTTTAAATGCAAAATGTATTGAGATACAATCTCATTCAAAACACGGTTNCTGGATTAAAAAAACACCTATACATTCGACCATACATCTATTAAATGCACGATTTTCATACGCCTACTGAAAGCTATTTTGGGATGTGCTTTCAAATGAAATTTCACATCAGTCATACAAATGTTTAAGGATCGGTTATCTTTGTAGTTTAGACATGAATGGGTTTGTTTATCTATATAGTTCAGGGATGAACCTACGACGCAATATCCATTTTCAAAATTAACAAAACCGATTAACATATCCTGTTCAGTCCCATTGACTTTAAATAAACTTGTTTAAAAATCATTTGAGCTAAGCACATGATCCGTTAACAGTTTAAATGCAAAATGTATTGAGATACAATCTCATTCAAAATACGATGCTAGATCTTACAATTTTGCGTGGGAGGTTTGTAAGGTAAATCGAGCACTAAAGTCAATTTGCGTCAGAAACTATTAAGTGTTTTGCACCATTGTTGTATAAGTGTTTTGTCTTCAGCTGTTTGTTAAACCAATAATTATCTGCGACATTACTTTCAGCAGTTAGCTTCACATGTATACATGAAGGACAGCATCACACACAGCGAAGTACAAAATGGAATCAGACATGATATCAAAGCAAGACATTTAAAAATAAGAGATGCGTTGGATAATGCACATCATAAGTAGCAACGTATATGGACAGGTCCTGAGTTGGAACCCTAAGGACTAGCGCAGGAATAAAAGGCCTTTGAATATACACCCGTGGATGCGACTAACATGTTGAAAGCACTAAGATGAGTTTCACCTAAACTGTATCGCGTCGTCGAAAAACGGATCTTAAGCCATATAAGTCCAGCGTAACGCAGTTCGGTCAGGAGCTTTCCTGTCCGCTATAAATTTAATTTTTCATGGTCGCCGCGGCGTAGTGGATATGGTTCCCGCCAGGCAACCGGGAGGTAACGGGTTTGATTCCCATTGCGGGCGTGTTCGTTAGAGACCACGAAGACACCAAGTATTGGTTCTACCTAGGAAACGGACACGAGAGCGTTTCAAAAAGCCTTAGGCTTTCGATCAAATCGAGCTTAAAAAATAGTTTTAAACCTAAAAAGAGGACATGGTAGCTCCTGACCATGCTCCGCTAACACACACATACCACACCTGTGTAACGTTTGTTAACACATCAATGTTACTGTTACTTTCTACGATAGTCTTTCGTTAACAACACTAATTAATAAAGTAATGATAATGTTTTATTTAAAAGGACTTATTCAGTTTTTAAGCCTGAATGGCCATGTTGTTATGCGTTAAAACGTGTTTCCGAGGTCGACTCATGTCAGTCCTTGTTCGCGTTGTGTTCGGTAAGTAAGCCAGCGGTGTATTTTTATTCTTGAGGCCATATGAACCATGCTCTTTGTATCCAAAAACGCTACACTCATTAATGCATCGTTATGATGTAGCTATTTGTGTGAGCCTACATAAGCGATACGCTAATTCACGGGACAAACATATTATACAACGTAGAACTAAAACGAAAATCATACTTTTTTCTTGACATATGTTCGCTACATTTATAAACGAATTAAAGCAAGAATGTCAAGTTTAAAACAATACAACTTCAAGTTTTGCAACACTAAATTCGTTTCAGTCGTTTCGATTTAATTAATGTGTACTTTAAAAACGAATACATTTTCAAGGCTATCACGTACATGTGTGTATGTGTGCGTTTGCGCGCGCGTGTGTGAGTGCGTGTGTGAGCGCTTGCGTGCGTGTGTGTGTGTGTGTCTGTCTGTCTATCTGTCTATCTGTCTGTTTGTCTGTTTGTATGTTTGTCTGTTTTGTCTGTCTGTCTGTCTGTCCGTCCGTCCGTCCGTCCGTTCGTCCGTTCGTCCGTCCGTCTGTCGGTCTGTCTGTCTGTCTGTCTGTCTGTCTGTCTGTCTGTCTGTCTGTCTGTCTGTCTGTCTGTCTGTTTATCCTGAGATACAAAATAGTCTGAAATCGTACTCTTACACTTTTCACCATACACCATTCAAACTCTAAGGCATTGTTCATTAATGATATGAATGGGAGATTTGTATTAACAAAATTTTAAATTGTAAAAAATGTATGATTATCACACTGCATGCTCATTAATAAAAATAATACGGAAATTAATTTCTTTTTCACCACAAAGTTTGCTGATTTATGTTTGGTAAGGACCATTGCATAACGTTTTGACAAATAATGTCTAATACTGGGGTAAACACTGGCCACGTCCTGTGAGTTATACAATCTAATTTATATTTTTCTCTCAATCGACAAGGCTGAGATGTTAAATATTTGATGTATAATATTGTATCGTGGTTATCTACATAATTATGTAATAATACAAATATGTTTAATTGTTTTTCGATACAATCAACGTCGAGTAAAAAGCGCAGAATACGTATTTTGTTCGTATGCATTAAACATGTGCCAATAGCATTCAATACTTTATAAATTTCAATAATGAACTCCTTATTCAATCACTTGTCAAAGTGTTTGTCATATAATTTTGTTAGGGAGTCTTAAAATCTACCCTGCAATGCGTAGTTTATACACATGTACTGTCTCTCATGGATGACAAACTATAGGCAGAGAACATGGTTGCTGAACCAGTTACCAGTTATACCACTCGATTTGTTGTGGTTTGTTGTGGTATGACTATTTTCTTTCAAGATGTATGTAATTATCTTTGCACCATCTAACAGCACGACTTAAAATAACAAAATCAGTATGACAGCAAATATGCATTGAAAATAAATATAGAAAAATGCAAAAACGTGCGAAATAAAGCGGTGTTTTAAGAGATTTTGTATAGATATAAAGATATCGGGTATTTCTAATTTCAATAATGCGAAGCATACTAGATCCTATTACGATTGTAATTGCAAGTTTTTATATCATCCGTCTTCACTGTGCACACCTTTTTAAAGTTAATTTATGCGTTGAAAATTGTTTTGCACAGA
>VMBQ01006549.1:41414-55047 GCA_007657795.1 Dreissena rostriformis | reverse complement strand
GTTTTGTGGATGACCATCCACACAGAACTATGTTTTTATCCGGGAATGACCGGTACCGCATCCGAGAGGAGTACCGATTTAGCGTTACATCCGAGAGGGGGACCAATATGGTTATGCACCGTGGTATTGCTTTGTATTAAGTCGCACAAAGATAAAAACTTGTAACATGTTTACCGAAAATAAACCGGTACATCAGTACCTATTTAATAGGTCGACCATTAGAAGAAAATGGTAATGAATATGTAACGTAATACTTTATTGATAAGATGATATGGTGATTCGGGGATTTAAAATTATAAAGATGGTGGATATTTAATTATTCCATGTGTCGATGATAGAACAATGATTTTACTGTTACAATGAAATGTTGAAAGTTGAGGTATTGAATATATGAGCATGCCATGTCCATTAGACATATAATATTGACAAGCATTCAATATAATTACAAAAAAACTTTTTATGGGCAATAAACTGTCGATTCCTGTATGCCAACCGTTAGTTTGCTTTTAAATTGAATGACATATATGCCCATTTCCTGTGCGATTTAAACATTACGTAAATGTTGATTCTCCCGCGGTCATTAAATACAATATGACACACAATAATCGCATATACAGTGGTACCATTGATGCATTTGTTCGTTTTATTATGCGACGACAAATAAATGAATATTTAATAATGCAAACTTCACACAATACGCTTAATAATACGTTGGGCATTGTATTATTCGTTGATTTTTGGTAGGTTGTTTTAAAGCATATAAAATGCGATTTATTTACCGCTTCTTAGATCAGTATGTAACGGTTTAATACGGTTCAACGTTTATTTCATATTACTAAAAATATGCAAACACATCTTTTTCAAAACTTAGAGCACTTTATGTTTTCTTCAACGTCATTTTCTTGAAAGATCCAATACATTAACATACTAAGAAAAAAGATTGTTATAATAGCTTTTTCAACTCTTATCTAATAAACTCCTCCAACCGGGCTTTAAATGATGAACACTGGCGGAAATAACATCATTTTACAATCCACAACGTAGACGTATGCAAAAGCAAAACCAACGCATTAATCGTTGTGGGAATAATGTCAAACTAAAACAATAAATATGTATTTAACAAGACATGACAGCTGTCTCGTTGAAATATACAGGATTCTCGTTACATGTACATGTACAGCATGTACAAGTCATCGCATTCTTTTTCTTATCACAATTTGTTTTAAATCGTTCTATTCAAGATTAAAATTGTTTCTGAACAAATTATCGCGCTTTATGAAAAATTGAATAGAACCACAGTTATAAGGTTTTTTTGCTTTATTTGATTCCTTCCACCTGCTTCAGTCACGATGATAGATAAAACGAAAGCAATTATCTTATAATAAAGGATCGCAAATCAATTTTATTCATGAATCAATGAAAAAATGTCTTTCACAAAAGGCTTAGAATGAATTGTATTCATTAAGAGCCGATCTATAACAAAGCGATTTCGTAGTAACCTGTTTTTCTGTTTAGCATACATCCCTGTCTCATTTTAAGAAATAATAAAATTACATCGCTGCCATCCTGCATTGCAATCGGAAATGAATATGATGTCTGATATATGACATGTTAATTTTGACTTCGTGAGCACTTGCGCTTAATATTTGTAAGATACTTTTTTGCTTNAACTGGAAAATTGAACGTCATTCATATAACAATATCGGAATAACGTGTCTTTTGCAATCCAACCAACCACACACTCAAGACTATGGTTTATTACAAATGTATAGGACTATTAAATATAGTGATTTACGAACAGAATGCAAGTTGCGTTGCATTTTATCTCATAAAGATTAGTTCTAAAGTGTCATTATTTTAGATATCTAATTATTGCATTACACAACTTATTTTGACAATGTTGATGAAATTCATCTGACTAATAGCATGCTGAATGCATTCCAAATATTACATTATTTGTTATATACAACCGAGCAACATGAATGAAATATAAATTTACAGAAACAAATAGCATTCGCTGTCTGGTACGTGTGAACCTACATTTAAATGGGTTATATAAACAAACATTAGCACTATAATTCCAGACGTTTTATTCTCGTCTGATACGAACCAATTTTGCTTTTGGCGTCTTAAGAATTTGTTTAAGATAAGCTTCGTTTCATAATGACATGAGAGTGCGCAAGTTCTTGAAATAATGTTAACCACTCGGAATAGTGCAGACGCAAACGGATATTACTCTTGTTTCTTTAGAACGTACTTATAAGGATATAACGAATAACGCTTGTCCTGTTAGTAAGACAATGCTATGGGTTCAATCTACTTGAAATCAAATATTTTGCATAATTATGACGAAACAATTATGCTGACAACGAGGAAGCTATGTATGGCATGGTGTTATAAAGACGAGCTTGATTAATCTACAGGAAAGCTGTTTTAACCCATCAGAGCAAATTAAGGATGACCTTCAATTAACGATTCTCAAACCCATAATGTCTGATTACTTGCTATCTCGTTACAATGACATATCAGCTCATAGATCTTAGATGTAATTGGAACCCTGAAGAAAAAGAAGCTTTTCTTGGGTTCATTTGAGTTAATGTACTGTTTGCATTCTTGACACATCTCGCAAAGGATGAGTTATTGCAAAGTGCAGATGTACCGAGTCGTTACAGCAACCATGTTAATAATCAGCAAACAAATGCAACATTTCAAACTTAAAGATAACCAATGCGACATACGTTGATGTTGTTTCATAAATAAGTTGTAACTTTTGACGTATTTTTTTTTTTCTTGTGTAAGTTGTTGTATGAAGAATTACAAGTCCATATCTATACGCCATGCAATAACATCACCTACGAAGACTGAATCAAAATATATTAGAGAACTCTATGTTTACCTTTGTAGTTGTTGTTTTTTAATGCATGACTTCCAAGCTCCATTGAGCTCAAAGCTTTACGAATATTTAAAAAATATCTTTATGTTCATTCTCCTGGGTTTGTTAAGCACAATACGACAATAAGTGTGCAATAATCACACATATACGGATGCCCTTCATTTAAACAATGGCATTATCGTAATATAAATGATGATATCATCATTTGAACGGCAAACAAACCGCTTACTTTCAAATATTTTTCTTAAATTATTAAACATTAAATACTCTTATTAACATTCAATTCGTTTACGATTGGTAGCATGTTTCACAAGATGAAGAATGTTATTTGTTAACGGCTTATTCAGTTCAGTATAATGAGGTTGGTAAAATAAACACAATCAGTTTGTTGCGTGTAATTTGGCTTGAAGGTTGATGTAGACATTACCAAAATGTCACAAAAAGTTCAAACATTTGATTTATATTTTCAAACAGTGATGTTATACACGCATACCCCATGCACTTGAACTGTCAGAAAACAACATTTGTAAAGAAATCAAACACCGTTTGGTGAGCTGAATGGTGCAACGGTGAATCTGGTAACGAATACATATATCCATATAAAAATATTATCATATCCATGATGCATCATTCGCGATTTGCATTCATGCAGAACTGTCGAACTGTCATAATCAAATACCAAACATTTACAACACAAAATTATCATAATTAACATCTTTTTTAATGTTGTTTTTATTGATTAATAAATGGAGCCTGAATTATGTCTGAAGTTTGTTTTACATTTCATCTAAACAATATTTGTTCACACTTTGATAAGTCAAAAAATCAACTTTTCACTAGTATTTGCAATGCGTCTATAATTCAATTGTCACTTTTTAAAGCGAACCGCCTCACTTGATTGACATGTACAGTCATTGGGATTTTTATATAAATATTTATATAATCATTTATCTGTCTGTGATGCATACTTTTTATCTTGAATTTTAACTATGTAATAGGTTCTGAAATTTGTCAATAAAAATGAGTTTGCGTTGGTTATTACTTAAATTATTCATGCCTCAAAAAGTGGAAATTAAGTGGCTCTCGTGAATATAACACAAGTAAGTAATTGAGTAATTAAATTGCAATTAAATCGAATTTGTACTGCCCGGTATCGCTTTTCAAATTGTAATGGCTAGCTAAAGAGGTAAAATTTGATTTAAACTTGTATATTATGTTATTATATCTGGGCTAAGTGTGGGGTTTGGTATGCAATTCAAACTGTTAAAACCTCAAATGCTGAGCATTGCTTGTTCCAAGGCGGTGACCCTATATTTAATTAACCTTGTATGTTTAATGTCGTATTGTACTATATGTCTGGAATTCTTTGAGCATTTGGTCATCAGCCTTAAATAGACTAGCTGCCAAGAATATGCCTCCTTGGAACGTTTCTGGAGGTTCATTATTCTTATATATAACATACCGCACAAAATAAAAGGTTCTTGGTCAGTGACCCATAAACCAACGAACTTCAATCTGCCATTGAACTTTTGTGAAGCTATGTCCGATATGATTCATCAAACCTTTCATCAGTGAAATCTACTGTTAGTGTCTTTGAAGTCACTATCGAAATTAACGTCATATTTTCTTACTTAATACTATTTTGAGGGGCCGACGCAAATTGCCGTCAATTACATGTTTGCATGTTTTAAAACAGTTTTATTATATAATTCATTTCAATGCAATTCATCTCTCAAAAACACAGACCACTGATATATTAACACATGTGAATACATTTCATTATAACAAGGTATGCCCATAGATGCAGTCGTTAAGAAGCAGCGGGGCCTGTAAACAAACTATGAAATACACACACATTTCATTATTACCATCTACATGAAACATCATTTGGTTTATATTATATTTTGTAATATCAGCCTTCACCAAAATGATTCGCATTCCAAGCATGACCGAGTATCGGCGAGCTAGTTGGAATGACAAATCAAACCATGGATCATAGATAGGGAAATCTTGACACAGTTTCTCCGGGTTCGTGCGAGTTTATTTGCTTTTTGCATTCAAGGTTTGTATGGTAATCATATAATACTCATTTGCCCGCCAGTTTGATGACCAGCAAATATAGTGTTAGATTAACAGTTAACCGATTAGATATGCAATATTGTTTTTTTATTAATCAATTGGAGATTTTGACATATTATAAAACTGTTTTGTTTCCTTTTTTCTTTGAACGTACATGATATACGTAACTTGTTTATATTAATGTTTAAGACTGTCGTGGGTATATTCAAACAAACGTTAAGAAAGAATTCTATATAACCGGTATCATTAGTGGGTGACGACATTTAAATATATTTTACAATAAAGTAATGTTTTTTTGGAAATAAGATCAAACTTTTTTAATTGCTATATTTATTTACATCTTTTTTTTATTTTAAATTTTGAATTTTATCTTAACTGCAATTTCAAACATGCATGGATACCATTACATGTTTAGCCTTTACATATGTAAAAAGAACACAACGAATTGGTAACAAAACATGGGTAATAACTTAAATAATCGCTGTGCAACAGTCTGTTACACAATTCTTTTTAAATTAAAAAAGTAAATGTAACAATAATAAGAACATAAACAGAGTCATTAATTGACAATTAAAAAGGCTTTCGTTATCTGGTGCAAATAGCCAGTTCGCTCGTACTCAAACTAACTGC
Organism: Dreissena rostriformis; assembly: GCA_007657795.1. NCBI lineage: Eukaryota > Metazoa > Mollusca > Bivalvia > Myida > Dreissenidae > Dreissena > Dreissena rostriformis. The sequence continues at coordinate 49,445 of VMBQ01006549.1, read as the reverse complement.
ACTAACTATCATACCAGGCATGTTGAAGCATTGTCCCTAACAAAACAAATTAATCGTTTGGTCTGTGTGCCACAAGCCCTATTCCCACAGAAACTGCAAGATAATGACAGGAACGTGCGCAAGGTTCTGAAATAACGTTACGGTCCACCACACTGAATAGTTCATATGGTAAAATATTGCACTTACAGGTTTTATCCTTCTTTCTTATCCAATGCTCGTGGGCCCCAACCTGCCATTCCCCGTCAATACATAGTTTACCCTTAAACACTTTCAGAACTTAGCCCTTTGGTCAATGGCATCGTTGAAAAGAAAACGCTAAGTCAGAGTTCAGAATATTTTATATGAAATATTTAATATAATTTATATCAGTACGACAAGTAGATACTCGTTCACATTATGTAACCTATCTATGTCCTAGAAAAAAGTACTGTGTCATGGCTCATCACGTCAAGCTCAGTTCCTTCTTGAGTGGAGCGTCATTAATCTCTTGAATACCAGCAAAAACAGTTTTGAGTCAGCAGCGCCAATCTTTATCTCCATCATTAAACGATTCACAATCAAATCATGCCTGAGTACTTGCGAGCTAGTTACATTGACAAATTACTAGTAGTCACATCTAATTATCCGATATCTTATAAAGGGAGGAATCTTGAGGAAGTATGTTAATACGAATTGTTTTTTTTTTTCAATAGTCTTGATACATAGAGTAAAACATTCTTGCCTACGAACAGCACTATTAACAACTAAATATTTGTGTCAAAATCTTAAAACTTTGCTTTATAATCTGCTATTGGATATTACAGCGACTTATTAAAATACGACATTACCTCGGGCATATTGACCGATTAAATACTTCACGGGAAGAGTTTTTTATATTCTTTACACAAATACGTGTGTTACAAAACAGTTGAGTAACTTATATTATCAATGTATTTGGTATATAGTGCACACTATGTTTAGAAATTTTAGAAATGTTCATTTTACCAGAGACATTCGCTATACGATTGTGAGTTTCACATTCTACATGATAAGCTTCGACAAGTTTAATAAAGCCAACACTGAAACTCTTGAAATTCTATCGGGAGAGAAATTCTTGTTCTTATCCAAAAGTCCAAAAGTAGTTACCATTTGATAGTATATTAAGACATCGTGATTTAAATGAAGCCATTTGAAAGACGTTTTGTACCTTCAGACAAAAACTACTTAACAACGGTCACACCACTAACAGATATTTTAGTTATCCATTATAGTAATTCTGCATTCCAGTGTCAGAAATACAGTTAGTCTAAATAGATTGGTTTAAGACATTATGCCTGTTGTGTACGTACAACATAATACATCTATCTCAATACGCAAACCTTTAAACCTTGTAAATTTATCTCGTATCACCGACAGCATCTAAGCAATTGACATTGTTATAAGCGAGTATGCTTATCGTATATTTTGTCAATGAGGNCACTAACTATAATCTGCTATTGGATATTAAAGCGACTTATTAAAATACGACATTACCTCGGGCATATTGACCGATTAAATACGTCACGGAAAGAGTTTTTTATATTCTTTACACAAATACGTGTGTTACAAAACAGTTGGGTAACTTATATTATCAATGTATTTGGTATATAGTGAACACTATGTTTAGAAATTTTAGAAATGTTCATTTTACCAGACACATTCGCTATACGATTGTGAGTTTCACATTCTACATGATAAGCTTCGAAAAGTTTAATAAAGCCAACACTGAAACTCTAGAAATTCTATCGGGAGAGAAATTCTTGTTCTTATCCAAAAGTCCAAAATTAGTTACCATTTGATAGTATATTAAGACATCGTGATTAAAATGAAGCCATTTGAAAGACGTATTGTACCTTCAGACAAAAACTACTTAACAACGGTCACACCACTAACAGATATTTTAGTTATCCATGATAGCAATTCTGCATTCCAGTGTCAGAAATACAATAAGTCTAAATAGATTGGTTTAAGACATTATGCCTGTTGTGTACATACAACATAATACATCTATCTCAATACGCAAACCTTTAAAGCTTGTAAATTTATCTCGGATCACCGACAGCATCTGAGCAATTGACATTGTTATAAGCGAGTATGCTTATCGTATATTTTGTCAATGAGGACACACACATTGAAATATATTTTGTTTAAAAGAAGCTGTTTTCATTTTGTATTATTTTACTTTTTTATTTTTGTTTAGCTTCGTATTACACTCTTCTGAATAAAATCAGAAGAATACAAATATTGATAAACATTTTTTGCAAGTTTTCAGCCATCGTATAGCATGCTAAAGTTAGAAGTGAAATTGACCATTTGCATTGTTTAACGCGATATGCAAGTGTTTTATTATTGTTTTATTAGCTGTGAAGGCCAAATTAACGATCAAGTCATCGATTCCGATTGTTTACCTAAGTACATATTTGCTTATGTCGTTTTAGTGTAGTGTTATCATAGTACTTGAGTGTGTCCATTTTTATTTTCATTACCCTGCTCACTGCTGGTCATGGCATCGAGTTTAGACTTTTCTAAACATTGTGGAACGTTTTTTTTTGGGAAATACTTGAGCACGATACTTATACAAAAAGCATATGCTTAAAGTTAACGCTCACACTGTATAAAGTTAAGTCTTTAAGGTACAAACAGAATATCGTCAAAAACATAATTAGAATTTTAATTATGTGTTTTGGAAAAAGGACAAAATATAAATGTATCATTACCTTTAGTTAGTTTAAACCTATTTATTTTTGCAATTTGCATCGAAAGCCTTAAGCTTATTTGAAATGCTTTCGAGTCCGTTTCCTGGGACTAGAACCATTACTTGATGTCTATAGGGAAGATCTTAAGAACGCTTCCACAGTGGGGATCGAACCAGTGACCTCCCGGTCGCTGGGCGGACACCATATCCACTACGCCACGGATACCTAAAAATCTATATACCCTTACCTTTCGTGCAGTATATTAATGTCGACGTATGCAATCATATTGAAGGGTATACGTATTACTGCTTGTTTATATATATATATTATACATTGTTGTATTACCACCTAGATATATGTAATAAAATAGTCCGGTCTAAGCATGTCAAAATGAGTACAGATAGTGAGGTCGTGATATGTGTGTGCTATTTGGTTTTATTTTTATTTTTTATAGTCGACGCTTTTTCAGATTGTAACCGACCAAGGAAATATACCAAAAGTATTATAATCTACCCTTCCTAATTCGTATAATACACATGTGACAAGTTACATAAGCATCGGATTTCAAGTGAAATGGTATTCATTATATCTAAGAATAGGCATGTAGCTTGTACAAGAAATAACAATCGAAGTAAATGCCTTGCATAATGAATATCATGATCGTGTGGTTGAAATATTAAGTCGTAGCCATCATTTTGTTATCAAACAAAAACGTAAATTGATATGTCTTGCAATGACCGCTTGTGGTCAATGGTCACCAGACAATACAGACAATTAAGTCTAATTACTAAATATTTAATTAGAACCAGTTATTGTATGTTTTAATGTAAACGAATTTTACAGATTCTGATTGTTTTATCATTGGTAGATTAATAATTATGCGTAGATAAATTGTTGCACAATAGATCTTTAAATGCAGGATTGCTAAGTATTACTTTTTATACGCCCGTATAAAATACGGGACGTATNATGGTAGAAAATATTTACCCAAAAACTCTTTTATATATTTCGAAAAAGGCTATGAGCTATCCTGATATATAATGTTTATAAATGCGAACAATTACCGGCAAAAAAATTAAGCTGTTCAATGGCTAATACGACTTGAGTTTATTAAACGTAATGACTACAAAAATCAGTTTTCTCAGATGGAACAAAACAACAAAACCAACATTTAAAATAGTTTCATTTACATACGAAAGAGAACTGTGCGTCTTTAAATCTGCATATACGAAATTTTGCCAATTTTATGGACATAAAAAAACACATCAACATGCAAATGTATACAAAACCTCGTTTAATAGACTGAATCTGCATTGAAAATTCATCCTGTTGAAATGGACATTAAAATGCACATTTGGTACCAAACAACTAAAACATGTCCGCCACACGGAGCAAGTGTTAAATAATATTAAAAAAGCAACGCTGGTAGTGACAGCAACTTTGTAAATGCACATCAAGAGATGGAAATACTTATATTTTAACAACTCCGGTTAATAATTCGTATTCAGCACTTACGTATTTAAATATTTTACTATGAAGTTCGGTTAAGTCAAGTGATATGTAAATAAACGTCTTTATTGATTCAGTATAGTAAAATCATCAAATATAGTAAACATTCTTACGCGTTGAAATGGCATAACACTGAAAATCGAGTGGACTTTAAACTCTTGAAGCAAGTCTATCCACAGTAGCGACTGCTGATGTGTTGTGCATCACGAGATCCCGTCCTGACACGCAGAGCCTCATGAAGCGGTTGGCTAGCCTTTGCTGCCAGCTTCCATCGGACCAGCCAACGGAGTGCAGGCGCTGTCATCAACTGTGCGACCGTGAACACAAGATTGTTATGTGTATGTGCGACTCAAGTGACAGATGTGTATATGTATGCTGTGATATTTGCCAACTCCTTCCTTAATGAACTGTGTCAACGTTGTCGTATTTAAATTATATTTTTATATAATTGTAAATATATGTTTATATTCGTAATGTTCCATGTGTGCTTGTATAATTAATCACTCAAAATCTCCAGAGAATGTTTGAAATATATGTATCCTTTTATTTTGAATCCTATATCATAATAGTTTGGGGAAAGTTAAATGTGTTAGTGGTATTTGGCTTTTCACAGTTCGTGTCATAACTGCGAGAACACTGTACTGTAGATATTGACAAATCGCTAAGATGAAAACATTATTTATAATTGGAACATTTCCTTTTAAGCAAATGATATTATCAGATATGCTTACTAAATCTGAAATAATACTATGTTTCGAATGTAACAAAAATCGATTACGCAAATACATTTTCAGATACAATATTTCAATGAAATAAATACTTATAACATATTTGCATGCACATTGGCAGGCAAGAATTCGTGGTGTTCATTTTTCGGTCCCTATCGCATCTTTGTCACAAGTCTGTCTATGACCAGAAGTAATAACTTAACTCTCCCAAAGGGCAAAACAAGATAGTTGGTGCCCGGTGTAATAAGTGCAATCCGACCGTCAATCATACGCAAATATGAAGATAAACTAATCGACAAATTTATATTATTTATGTGTTTGCATTACCAGACATATTGATTGAGACGCCTACGTACGAATTCCCTCAGATACATTCGTTTGATAATATGTGTCTACATTAACCACTATGACTGAGTTTGCGTCTTATGTGACGATTAATTGGCGCATATAAACAAGCTTTTAGTAATTTTTCGAAGCTGATGACGTATATGCTGATTAAGTAAAAAAAAAAAAACTAAATCATGTTGTTATTATGAATCATCCGCTTGATAATAAGCATTTGCACCAAAATGCCTTGCATTTGTCCAAGAACTAGGAATGTTTCGACATAATGAAAACACTCAACAATTGTAAATTTATGCCCAGCTCGTTCAATAATCGTAGAAAATCAACGCTGTAAAAGGCAGCAATAGCCTGCGATCACAAAAATACTCAGCAACTGATGGAAATAATCACAAAACACAAACTCGAAAATGTATGGCAGTTTTAATCCCTTGAAAATAGCTTTAAAGGCATAAGAATAAGGTGCATATCCAAACATATGCACGCACTGGTCTTGTGTTTAACCCATTTATGCCTAGCGTCTAGAAAAAAGGCCTTGGCAAACAGTGTAAACCCAGATGAGACGCCGCATGATGCGGCGTCTCATCAGGGTCTGCGCTGTTTGCTATAAAGGAATTTTTGTAAGAAATATTCTTACTATAGAAATAAATATACTAGACATCCCTAATTTTGGAAATAAACTGATCACATTTAGAAGGATGGGAGAGTCCACTAGGCAAAAATGGGTAAAATGAGTATGACGATATTCTTTCATGTTCCTATAAAATGTAGTTAATTGGGGTTACTAAGTTATATGGTATATGTATATTTTTTAAATAATTAAAAGAACAACTCATTCAACATTTTTAATTTTTTATATATACAGAACAATACAGCTTTTAGGAATCATGAACGTTAATGAACATTTTTTTCTATGACATGACTATAATGCTCACCGTGATCCGTACTTTTATAAGAAATTAGGTTCTATAATTTTAAACAGTTGAACATTATTTTCAGGTTTAAGGTAGTTAGTTGTCAGTTTGGTAACTAACTCAAATTATTCATGGTTACACATAAGTCATTATTACCAGGGTTAGAATTTAAAAGAAATATTCCGAGCATGAGTTGTTTTTACGTAACATTTTACTGTTTGATTTTTGGTCCATATATGGATATGTCATTATTTACGTATTATCTAATATAATGAAGTTTGTATTTTAATATGACAATATCAATGACCGATCATCAAAAACAAATATTAAACATAAAATGAGCAGTAGTTAATGAATGAATGGACTTATTGAGTTCTAGGCGAATTAATGATATATTAATGATATACCTCTAATACATTCATATAAGGTCAATATCTTTATCCGCAGCATTTGCAAGAAGTTTTTGTTATACGGGTTTCTTATACGGGATTGTTTTGCATTTAAATATGATGCATTATTTGCCTCTAAAATCCGTTCGATAATTAAAACATATGGTTCATATGGTCAGTTTGAATTTATAAAGCATTGCGGCGTTGAAATCGTAAGTAATTCGCTGATTAACAATTGATGTTAATAGTTATTTGACTAACACAAAATCACAAGTTAGTTGACACAAAATCACAGTGCGTTAAAGTCACAAAATCACAGTGCGTTAAAGTCATATTAATTGCAAATATTATAAAACGTATGTAATATCAATTAAATTCATTTAGGATTTTCTAATGTAGTTTGCGAGGACAATTCTGCAATTTTAGCTCTTTTAGTTTAACTACATTTATTTTATCAAGTATACATGCACGTTTATAAAAAAAACATTCATGGTTATTTTGACAAAGTTAAACTTTCACACGTTAATACGACGTTATTAATTAATCACAATTACAAAATTGGTACAAAGATACGAAGATGCTATAAAAAATAACTATTTTCATTGTATGTACTTTGACAGGTTAAGAAGGCTTATACTAAGGCTGTCAATATTGAAAGCTGATTAATACGCAGATGTAGACTACCGGCTACAAAAATAGCTTCGAAATGTCAAAAAGATAAAAACAACTGCTTAAATAGACCAGTTCATGTCTGGTATTGAAAACAATGCTTTGACAATAAGCTTGCCAAGTCTATGGGGCTCTAATCTGTGTAATAGTGTAAGGTTGATCAATTTACATTCCAAATAATGAAAGTTTACGGCAGAGTTTCTGGGAAAGCTATTTATAAATGAAACTAAGTTATCAGCACCGCTGTGATAATTATCTATGCCGACAGGTTGCTTCCGGTCGCTTCCATTCCTACTTATTACGATATTTCTAGTAAGTAGGATGTTTTCATACATTTCTGGAGTACTCAGTATAAAAGTACACAGGCAACATTCGGCCCAAACATTATATTACCTGGTCAAATGCCCAAAAGACATCGACATATGATCATGTATGAAAATAAGTTAATATTTGTCAGTATGGTGTAAATTAATTCATTATTTAAAATGTAAACAGTACAATATGCATGCATATTGTATATATACACGTTAACATGTTTTGCTTTTGTTACAAAATCCTTTCTTATTAACAAACAAAACTTAATTATGTGACAACTCATATCTTATTGGTAAAGTTATGGCTATGATTGGGTTATAGCAACAAAGTAAATTCTGAATTTCTCATAAATGGAAATTGATATTATGCAGCAAACTTTGAATTTATCTCTGCATTTAACAATTGATACGAATAAAACTTCCGTCCGTAAGTAGCGCATCAATTATCTGTT
>VMBQ01006549.1:0-33270 GCA_007657795.1 Dreissena rostriformis | reverse complement strand
TTTTTTTTTTTTTTTTTTTGACAGCTTGGTAATATAGATTCCGACAATTTTTTCAGAACTAAACGCCAACTGACCTGCCACTACAAGGAACACTATCCCGTGAATACACCCTACGTGTGTGACACCTGCGGAAAAGCATTCAAGCGTATCGGGAGCTTCAACGAGCACAAGAAAAGGCACCGGGAGGCACAGTATAAATGTGCGCACTGCCTGAAATCCTTCCACCTCAAATCAGACCTTGCGCGACACGAATTCATCCACACCAGAGTAACTCAACACCAGTGTGAACTTTGCGAGAAGTCTTTCTGTCGAAACGATCACTTGCGCGAGCATGTGAAGAAACATCACAGCACCCCCTATACTGTAACGAAGAAGAAGCAACCCGCTGTGAGGAAGAAGAAAGGGGAAGCGGGGGTTTCTAGACGTGAGACCAGCGAGGCAACTTCTATGATAGTGATGGTGAATCAGGAGGAGGTTATTGAGGAGCCAGTTTTTGATCTGTTAGCGTTTTAAAATGTGAGCCTCGCTGTTGGACTTTTATTGTATTTTTTTACTAAAACGAAGTTTATTCTCAGCAAAATCCAGTTTGTGGAAAGAGTTGTCCCTGATAAGCCAGTGTGGACTGCACAGGCTAATCTGGGACGACACTTTACACACATGCATTAAGTCCTGTTTTCTCAGAGCAAGGCTCATATTAAATAACACTGTGTTGAATCAGACTGTATAGGATAAGTATATTCCATATACTTGAAGAATTTATCCGCATGCATATCTGAGCATGTTTTGTTGTGTTTTTATAGTCACACTGTCTGTCTGTCCCTCTGTCCATTCGTCCAGTACCCGTTTCCTGAGTATTTTTCCTAAAAGCTTTCAGATATTTACCTGATTTTTGCTGTGTGAGTCTTCCTCCATAAGAGATCAAGTTCGAGTTGTGTTTCTATCCCATTGATTTTTGGCAAAGTTATGGGCCTTGGACTTTGAATTTTTCTCTAGAATGGCAGTTTTCCGTACTTTTTTCCTTAACGCTTGCAGATATTGACCTGATTTTAGGTGTGTGAGTCTACCTACCTAACTAACAGATCAAGTTCGAGTTTCGTACCGGTCCATTGATTTTTTACGAAGTTACAGGCCTTGGACTTAAAATTTTCTCAATAGCTTCTGCTCGGCTTCAAAGTGCAGTAGGAGGCATTGTGTTTTACAAACACGGCTCTTATTTTGTTTTTATTTCCAGACACAATTGTTTAATCTTATTTCACATCTTTTATATCGTTATAAACATTTGCTTGTATTTTGATTTAAACCGCACATTGCAATTCTTCTAAAAACACTTACAAACGTATATTTGTATAATAAGTGTATTTTTTTATATATTTGTTATCTGAAAAATGATGCTAGTATTATATTTTCATGAGTTAAATAATTTCTGATCATACTTTTCGATATACTATATATGTATAAATGTGTCTTTAAAATGCATCACCATCATGATATTCCTTACTTTGTGTTATGATAAATCTCTCCAAATCGTATGTCTGTGAAATGTTTGGACTGTGAATTTTACTTTCAAGTTGTAATACATTTGAGCACTGCTCTGGGAAAACAAAGTTTAATACCTGTGTAAAGTATCGTCCCATATTAGTCTATGCAGTCTGCACAGGCTAATCAGGGACAAGTATTTTCTAAACACAAAATCCAGTCTAGTTGGAAAGTGTCGTCCCTGATAAGCCTGTGCAGACTGCACAGGCTTATCTGGGACTAAACTCTACGGAAATATATTTAGCTCCGTTTTCCCAAAACAAGGCTCATTTTAATTATTATTATTTATTTTTTTTAAACCACATTTTTATTGCGCCCTTTTCACACTCGAGATGTGCGTTCAAAGGCGCTTTACATTTTTGCCCTGGGTCATAAGTCGTCCGTTTTCTTGGCGCAGTATGCAGCCACGGCACGGCTCACAGGTACCCATTTATACACCTGGGTGGAGAGAAGCAGATGTGGGATACATTTCTTGCTCAAGGAAATTTCAGTGGTCGGGGCGGGATTCGAACCTGGGACCTCTCGATCCCTTAGCCAGCGTCCTACCATTAGACCACTGCTCCCACTCCTCCCTATTAATATGAATTAAGATTTTACTTGTTTCAGTGATAAATCAGTTTATAAAATAGATGAAAGATTAATTTGTATTGGGGTCCGTATATGCTGCAGTACAGTAATTAAAATTGCATTCGTAGAAAAATGTTCCATGGAACATAAAAAATAGTACATTAAATAAGTCTACTGTTGTTGATTGTTTACTGATAGATAAACAAGTTTCGCTAATGAATCTTGAGGTTATGTTTGATCATTTTGAAATAAACATTTCTAAACAATGTGTTGTTTCTTGGCATAGACATCAATATTATTGCATTACATTCAAGCTACATGCATTATATGGGTCGTGTTTGTGATTTCTTGTGCGATATTGGAGTATTGTATATTTTACAAAACATGCTTTCTTATTTATTTGGTTAAACAAAGTAAAAATGCACTGTGGATTAGAAAGTGCTTTGCAATTCCTATTAAAGCAATGTATTCATTTTTTCGCGTAGTAATAACTATCAGCATGTTAAAGAATCAAAGAAACTATAACACTTCAGATTTATAAAAATGCATATTTAAGGCGCTCACAATTAACTCACTGCCCTTCGTGCATTTTTATATGTATAGACATAAACTTGTTATAAATCAAAATCTATTTTTGGATAATCGGCCATTATGATACTGAATAAACTGAATCGATAATAATGGTCCAACAGGCGACCCAATTTCTAAACATTTGTGGCTAGTAACATTGTACTTTAAAATTGTCGGATGATTAAAATTACATTTCAGATTTTATTCAATGTTTGAACAAGGGACAAAACATGCCATCACCACTTTTTGAACACTTTGTGGTAAGTTACATACAATGTATTTATTAAAACTGGATTATGAAAGATGAAGTTGTAGTTCAGATAGGTTTGAACCCACACACGCACATACACCCAACCATTTTGACAGCTCCCTGCTTAACAAATTATTTATATTCGCGCTCTGGGAAAAGTCAGCTTTATGTATGTGCATAAAGTATTCATAACACATTAGCCTGTGCAGTCAGAACAGGCTAATCTGGGACGACATTCTGCATGACTGCATTTTCTTTTAAGAGACATCCTTTAAACAAAAAATAACAAAAGCAAGAAATGTCGACCTTTATTAGCAGACTGCACCGGCTAATCTGGGATGATACTTTACAAAATGAATTAAACGGGTTTTCCCAGAGCACGACTCCTTACTATTAATATTAGGTGGCTTAGCTGCTCACAATGCTTAAAAGTGCATGCATGCTTAAATTTAAAAAAAATAAACACTGAAAAAATGTTCACCAATGCTTTATTGTCCAGAAAAACTTAATAAATATCACAGAAAGTCAACTTGTCTAACATATCTAGCATAGCATAACATGAAAATAAAATGGCAGCACAAGATATTGGCAAGAATTCACTTTAAACATATAATTACAAGAAGATGTTACTCAATCTCAATCAAATATTAATAATTAAATGACATTAAACTAGGCATTACAAAAAAGAACGAAAATTCATCAATATAGACGCTTAACAAACAATGTCATGAAAGAGATCTTTTTTCACTTATATCAAGGTTACTGTTCATGTTTTCTTAAAACAACTTTAACTCTTTATCTGTTTTCACCGTGACCTCCTGACCCAATACATTGAAATTCAACGAATATCCCTCTTGTTTTTTGCTCTCTGCCGGATTGTCACTTTCAGCTCCAGGCTCTGCTTTCTGAGTGTCAGCTACTTTCTCTTCAGGTTTAGTGTCTACAATTTTGTACAGATAGATATGAGTCAAGCTCTGAGAAAACTGGGCTTAATGCATGTGCATAAAGTGTTGTCCCAGATTAGCCTGTGCAGTCTGCACAGGCTTATCAGGGAGGACACTTTCCGCCTGTATATTTCGTTTAAAGAAAGACTGTTCTTGACAAAAATCCAGCTAAGGTGGAATGTGGACTGCACAGGCTAATCTGAGACGACTACGCACATGCATTAAACCCCCTTTTCACAGATCGAGGCTCATATGCATATTTTGACAACAAATCTCCTCAGCTAGAACATTATTTAACCCTTTGAGCGCTGGAACCGAATTTTGAAGGCCTTTGCAAACAGTTTGGATCCAGATGAGACGCCACAAAACGTGGCGTCTCATCAGGATCCAAACTGTTTGCTTTTCTGATAGTATTCTTTGAAAAAAATCAAAGAAAATGCTAATTTTAGAAATTCAGCAGACAACATTTTAGCAGACAACAAATTTTCCAGCATGCAAAGGGTTAAAATCTGGTGCAGATTTTGAATAGTGTTAACAAGTGTTCATAACACAAATTATTTGTTGAAGATGTTTATATCCGAGCATTAGAATGATCTTACCATGAGCCTTGCTCTGTTAAATCAGGGTTTAATGCATATTCGTAAAGTGTCATCCCGGATTAACCTGTGCAGTCCACACAGGCTAGTCAGGGACGACACTTTCTGTCTTAACTGGATTTTTGCTAAGAAGAGATTTCCTTTAAACTAAATATTCAATAAAAGCGGAAAGTGTCATCCCTGATTAGCCTGCGCTGATGGTGCAGGCTAATCGGGGGAAACACTATTTGCATTAAGCCCTGTTTTCCCACAGCAAGGCTCATATCTATTTTAAACTGTACAAAAATATTTGAAATAGTTTTGACATTGGACCAATTTACTCTAAATAACAATAAAAAGAAGTTTATTGAAGCTCTATCGCAATAACAACATCCATTAAACAGTGACAATTTTTAAATAAGTTTATTTTCTGGGTATTTCTAGTAAATAGACTGTCTTAAGTGTAACAAGCTAATTCAGATGCTGCCAAGGATGTGATTAATTATGAGCTCGGCTGTCTTCGAAGAAAACCCGAGGTATTGTCATAGCCAGCTCGTCCTTCCGCGTCGTCGTGGTCCGAAAACTAACATGGGCCATAACTTTTGCAATATTGAAGATAGCAACTTGATGTTTGGCATGCATGTGTATCTCATGGAGCTGCACATTTTGAGTGGTGAAAGGTCAAGGTCATCCTTCAAGGTCAAAAAAACTAAATCCAGCACCCACAGCCAAGCGTTGGCACCTGATATGCGGTGCTCTTGTGTAATCTTGTGATATCTTTTCTGGCCTTTAAAGTGGCAAATAAGTAGTTGAGTCAAAAGTCACCATGCCCAGTTGCTTTATATGCAATACATATGAGATTATAAAACTATTTTTTTGAAAAATAGACAGGTTGTTGTTTGGCTCCAAATAAATGTACCTACAGAAAACTGCACAAATAATTACATGCATTTCTTGCTTGTGGTTAAAACTATGTACAAAAAGATGTCTTGTTCAAAGTTATTTTTGTGTGTACATTTTTACAATTTGCCAAAACAATCTGACCTAATGGTACACAAAGAAATGTAAACATGTAACCCATCTGTTTTTTCCTCATTGGGTTGTTTAATCAGAGATACAGACACAGAAATGTATATCATGCAGGGCCCTCTCTGGCCATCAGGGAAAGCTACCCACATCCCTCATGAGGCGAGAATTTTTGCGCTGTTTCCCTTTTATGGGGAATTTTTTAACTTACTCTCTCATTACTACATTTGTACATGTTTGCACTATATTCATTGCTCTTTTCATATATATTTTTATGAGGGAAGGGGCCAATATTTGGCTCCCAAAAATGCCGATCGAGGGCCCTGAATATGTAAAACTCACCTGTTTGTTCCTGGGTGGAGGGGGCAGGCTGCGCATGACTAGAAGACTTCTGGGATGTTGTGTCCGCTGCGTTGGAGTTATTTGTGTCTTCGGCGACATCTACAGGATTTCTGCCTTGTTCCTCGATGATTTTGGTGTTGATGTCTGACAGGGCTTTACTGATGGCTTTTTCTGCTGACTTGTCACCTGCATTCAAATGTAACAAACTTTTTTTAAAAGCACATGTTTCTTTTAATTATTGGGAGAAACATGTCACAGATGTCTTATCAGTATGTTACAAATAAAGGTCGGATGGAAAATGAATAAACAAGAGGGCCATGGGCCCTAAGGCGCTCACCTGAGACCCAAAGGAACTTGATTTATTCTGAAAAAGTGCGAGCTGATTCATTACGATTGGACCAAAAAAAAGTGACTTCTAAAGTCTTAACATGTTTTTTTAATTTGACCTAGTGAACTAGTTTTTGAGCTAACATGACCCAGTTTCAATCTCAGCCGAGATTTCAATGGGACAAATGTTCTGACCAAGTTTCATGAAGATTGGCCAATAAATGTGGCTACTATAACAAGTTTTCACTACAGCCATATATGGAAAACTGCCCCCCTCCCCTGGCGGCCATGTTTTTCAACAAACCCGAAGAACCTTTTAATTCAAATCATTAGAACAAGTGTTCTGATTAAGTTTAATTTTGATTACTCTAAAAATTTGACTTCTCGAGTGTTAACAAGGTTTCACAAAAGCCATATAAGGAAAAATGCCCCGCCCTCTGGGGGCCATGTTTTTCTACGATCCATAACCATTTTTTAACTCAGCCGAGCTATCATTTGAACAAATATTCTGACCAAGTTTCAAAAAGATTGGACTATAAATGTGACTTCTAGAGTGATAACAAGGTTTTACAATATCCATATAAGGAAAAATGCCCCACACCCAGGCGGCCATGTTTTTCCATGATCCTGAATCATTTTCGAACTCAGCCTAGATATCATAAGAACAAATCTTCTGACCAAGTTTCATGAATATTGGACTAAAAATTTGAGTACTAGAGTGTTAACAAGGTTTTACTTTAGTCATATACGGAAAACTGCCACGCCCCCTGGCATCCATGTTTTTCAACCAACCGGAACAATTTTCGAATTCATCCAAGATATCATTAGGACACATGTTCCGATTGAGTTTCACCAAGATTTGACAATACATGTGGCCCCTAGAGTGTTAACAAGGTCAATGTTGACGACGCACGACGGACAAAAGGTGATCACAAAAGCTCAAGAGCTAAAAATGTATCTCAAACATGTATAACCAACAAAAAGAATAAGCATAATCACTACCTTATTAAAACGAATGCCATATTTATAAATAACACCTTCAAATTTTCATCTGGAATTACAGTAGTTTATTCTCTTTTTTCCCTTACATTATATGCCTGAATCAGTCAGAACAGAACACATGCTCTTACAGAACTATGAAATAATACAGTGTTTCAATTAAAACTAGAGCTTGTTACAGTTACAAAGAATACCGTCGACACCATATATCGCAATAAATATAAAGTTGTAATAATCATGTTGTAAAAATTCTAAGTTGAAAAAGGGGCATAACTTTAGCAATTTTGAACATGGATAATACAAATTGGACATGAACAACTGCATATGGGAAAAACGGGGCTTAATGCATGTGCGCAAAGTGTTGTCCTAGATTAGCTTGTGCAGTCTGCACAGGCTAATCAGGGAAAACACTTTCAGTCAAGACTGGGTTTTCGTTTAGAAGGGACTTCCTTTAAACAAAACAAAAACATCATAAAAGCGAAAAGTTTCATCCCTGAATAGCCTGTGCGGACTGCACAGGCTACTATGTGACTACACTTTACGCACATGCTTTAAGCCCAGTGTTCCCACAGCAAGGCTTAATCCAGACTTTGCAGATTTGTCTGCACTTACCCTGCTGTTTGGCCAAGTCCAGAGCTTTCTCAAAAGAGGCAGCACCTCCCTGGTAGTCTCCTAGTTTCACTGCAGGGAGAAAAAACAGTGAAATGAGAGCTAATTCAGGCAATAAAATTATCAGGACACTCAAAGGCACTTTTAACGCAACACTTAATTTAATTTTCTTTAAAAAAATTCAAGATAACAATATTATTCCCACAGGCACACACATAATCACCAAATTGTATGATGATCCAATTTAAAATGGTTTAGTTGAGATTGGATTCCAACCAAACACCGTTTTTATTAAGGGTTATTAAAAATTCTTACACTACACGCAACTTGTTTTCTATAGACAAAGAAGGAAATCAAGTGTGGGTTATTCTGCAATAGTTTTGGGCAGAGCTTAATGTTTCGAAAATAGTTCCAAATTAATAAAGAAAATATTGCAGTAAAATGCACGTGCTAAAACCCGCTGTAAAAGAAATGTAATAAATGTAGCATGTATATACATGTAATGAAACAAACAAATTGTATATTTGGTGATAAGTGGCATAACCACACTTACAAAGAATGTTATTTGTTAGAAAACGTAATTAGGAAAACATTTATAGCATGTCAGCTTTTCAGTAGCATCAATAAACGTGACATCATTTAGTTTCTACGATTTTTGTTGCAATGAAAGTGACGTCATTTTCAAAATATTTATGAATGAAAATGACGTCAGAAAATGACGTCATTTGTTTGTACAATTGAATGACGTCACTGAACAGTTAACTTTGTACTAAGAAGAGCGGAGCATTGAAAAATATAGTTCACGTCCAAAAGCTTGAACAAAATCAATCAGAATCGTGTTAGAATCGAAATAATAATTTTCTATGATAGTTTGTTGTTGAATAACCCACAGGAAGCAGTATAGATGCGTGTTATCAAATCACTCGTGCTTCACACTCGTGATTTAATTCCTACGCATCTATACTCCTTACTATGGGTTATGCGACAACAAACCATGATAGAAAAATATTATTTCTTAAATACAGCATACTTTCTAAAGTTACGTGTGAATAACATCATACTATAGTTGACATCATTTGACCAATGGATGCCAAAAAATGTAAAAAAGTTCATTACCTCCCAAAAAAGAAAAATTGATCTAAATTTCTGTTAATTTCACATCAACATACACTCGCAGGCAAAGGCACTCTGTATATGCTACCTTCAGCCTGCGCAGTCAGCACAGAAGCCTGCAAGTGCCACATGGCGTCATCAGCCTCGATGGCAGCAGCCTCTGACAGTTCTCCGTACTTCTTGGCCTCGGCGTTGTTCCCTAGCTCAAGATGACAGCGCCCGATCTCGTGGTACAGCCATGTACTCTCTAGAGGAGATTTGCTGATTGGCAGCTTGCGCTCCCAGCTGTGAACAATGGAAAACAGGGCTTAACGCATGTGCGTGAAGTGTCATTCCAGATTAGCCTGTGCAATCCGCACAGGCTTATCAGGGACAACACTTTCCACCTAAACTGGAGACTTTTTGAATGAAAAATACCATAAATCCAGAAAGAGTTGTCTCAGATTAGCCTTTGCCAACTGCACAGGCTAATCTGGGACAATACTTTATGCAAATGCATTAAGCCTAGTTTTCCCAAAACAAGGCTCATTTTAAAATATTTTGATCTCGTGGTACAGTCATGTGCTCTCTAGAGGCGACTTGCTGATGAGAAGTTTTCGCTCCCAGCTGTGAACAATTCAATTTTTTGTGTGTTTGCAAGTTAAAGAAAGTTAAGTTATAGAAATTAGCCTTGTTCTGGGGAAACTGGGCTTAATGCAGCCTCGTTCTGGGAAAACTGAGCTTAATTCATCAACTTAAAGTGTCTTCCCAGATTAACTTGTGCAGGCTGCACAGTCTTTAATGGTATTTTTTGTTTAAAGGAAGTCTCTTCGGATCTAAAATCCAGTTAAAGCCAAAAATGTCGTCCCTAATTAGCCTGGGTGGACCACACAGGCTAATCTGGGACGACACTTTACACCTTGGCATAAAGCTCGGTCATGGCAGCATGCACTCCCAGCTGTGAGCAATAAAGATGTGCATGTGAAAATATTGTGTATTTTTTCGCTGGTAAGTAAGACAAGTGCAAGCCAAAAGTGTCGCCCTGATTAGCCTGTGTGGACTGCACAGGCTAATCTGGGATGACACTTAACGCTCATGCATTAAGAGGAATTTGAACCAAGCGCTGCTCAAATATGACTTAAGATAAGATAATTCTGGCAAGTTTTGTGGCTATGCCGAATGCATGCTTACATTTCAATGGCCTTGGCAAACTCTCCCTTTCTGGCGTAGACCCTGCCAACATTGTCCAGACCTCTGGACACAGCCTCCTGGAGATCACTGCAACAAACAAACAACCAGCAAGTGAAGCAGCAGTCAATAAATCATTTATTGTCCAAAATTTATTTGTTACAAGCAAATTCGTTGAATTGATATCCCCAACCAATTTCAAAATTTTGTGACAGACAGAATGACCGACAATGCCAATTCTATATCCCACCGCCTTTCGCGAGGGATAAAAAATATGGTAGCAGATCACCAGAGGAACATTAAAGAGAAATTATTTTGATATCAGGTTGTTCTTGTTTTCAAACTAGATGCCTGTTTGCAACATGTCAAGACCATTGTCAAGTGATACCTTGACCTTTACGTGTTGGACACAGGTCTTGCACCGCGCATGCCATCCTTGTATGTTAAAAAAATGAAACTTTTCGAAATTGTTTGTAATGTTTTAAATACAAAAAAACACACAATGAATACAAAAAAGTAGATTTATTTTAGTAATAAATGGGTCGGGCTCTGAGAAATCAGGGATTAATTGATATGGGTAAAGTGTCATCCCAGATTATCCTGTGCAGTCGTCAAAGGCAAATCAGGGACTACACTTTCAACTTTTATTATATTTTTTGTTAAAAAGGAAGTCTCTTCTTAGCAAAAATAAGACGGAAAATGCTATCCCTGTTTCAGACTGGATTTCTGTTTAGAAGAGACTTCCTTTGAATAAAAATTCCATAAAAGAGGAAAGTGTTGTCCCTAATTAGCCTGTGCAGACTACACAGGCTTATCTGTGATGACACTTTACGCATACACATTGAGCCCAGTTTTCATAGAGCACAGCTCTAATAGACCCTGCCCACTATTGCGCAATACACACTTGTCCACAGGTCGCCATGGCGTAGTGGATATGGTGTCCGCCTAGCGACATGGAGGTCACGGGTTCAATCCCCACTTTGGGAGCATTATTTAGATTTCTCTAAAAGACACCAAGTACTGGTTCTAGTCCCAGGAAACAGACTTGAGAGCTTTTCGAATAAGTAGTCAGTACTTTAATTGCAATCGAGTTAAAAAAATATATGTTTTAAAAACCCACTTGTCCTGTCCAATCTTGAGGTCGGTCTCGTGGCTGGTCTGCGCCTTGTTGTACTCGCCCAGCTCCAGGAGGGCGTTGCCCACGCAGCTGTGCAGGTTTGCGATCACCTCCAGCTTGTTGGGCACTTCTTCCTCTGAGTAGTTCTGCACTGTGGCCAGACACTTCTGTGAACGCTTCAGGGCCTCCTGGTACCTACCATCCACCTGGGCTGTAAGCAGAAAGTAAATCTTGTAAAAACAGACTTTAGAAAAGAGAGAAAACTACATTGGCTAATATGTACATGGTTTACAGGCCTCCATCAGTTGATAGTTGTCATTAAACCTCTTCCTAAATTCGGTAAAAATGCAAAAAACATTTATTTTAACCCTTAACTAACTTTAAATTTAAAACTCTTTTAAACTAATTTTACAGTGAGCAGAAAGTAAATTACTGTAGACTGTAAAAAATAAACAGTCTATACTGAAAGCATACCAGGAAGGCATTATTTAAAATAAAACATTAAACATTTCTTTAAATGAGCCTTGTTCTGGGAAAACTGGGCTTAATGCATGTGCCATCGAATATGAGCCTGTGCAGTCCCCACAGACTAATCAGGGACAACACTTTCTGCTTTTATGGAATTTTTTGTTTAAAGGAAATCTCTTCTAAACAAAAATCATGCCTAGGCAAAAAAATTTGTCTGTAATAAGCCTGTACAGACTGCACAGGCTAATCTGGGATGACACGTNAACGACATAGTTATGGCCCGGACAAGCTCATTTATGGCCATTTTTGACCTTTAACCTCAAAGTGTGACCTTGGCCTTTGAGATATTGACGTAATTCTTTTGCGCGACACACTGTCCAATGATGGTGAAGTAATGTGCCAAATGATTTTAAAATCCCTTGATAGATGACATAGTTATGGCCCGGACAAGCTTTCGGGACAGACCAACAGACCGACAAAGTGACTCCTATATAGCCCCCATTGCCAATGGTACTGGGGGTATAATAAACAGTCTATACTGAAATCATACCAGGAAGGCATTATTTAAAATAAAACAGTTAAACATTTCTTTAAATGAGCCTTGTTCTGTGAAAACTGGGCTTAATGCATGTGCGTACAGTGTCATCGAATATGAGCCTGTGCAGTCCCCACAGACTAATCAGAGACAACTCTTTATGCTTTTATGGTATTTTTTGTTTAAAGGAAATCTCTTCTAAACAAAAACCATGCTTAGGCAGAAAATTTTGCCTGTAATTAGCCTGTACAGACTGCACAGGCTTATCTGGGATGACACTTTACACACATGCATTCAACCCCATTTTCCCAGAGCGGGGCTAAAATTCTTAAGCTTTTATACCAAGATCCTGGACATTCACTGGAAGAAGAATAGCTCTTTCAGTGCTGGAACCGAATTTTGAAGGCCTTTGCAAACAGTTTAGATCCAGATGAGACGCCACAGAACGTGGCGTCTCATCAGGATCCAAACTGTTTGCTATTCTGATAGTATTCTTTGAAAAAAATCGAAGAAAATGCTAATTTTAGAAATTTAGCAGACAACATTTTAGCAGACGACAAATTTCCCAGCATGCAAAGGGATAGACTCAAGAGTGTGTCAAATTCAGACAAACTTAAACTGAATCACATAACAATTCTTAGACTCTAGTCTAAATATAAAGAATATTCTTAAATCTAAGAATGAGATTGCCCAAACCTTGATCAATCCTCTCCAGTTCCTTGATGATGTAATCGTTAGGCGAGACTTTATTGGAAGATACTTCACGTCTCCTTCTCTGCATGAGTCGGTCGTGTCGGCGCGCGTACATGGGCTTCTGTTGACGCCAGAAGTCTGAGCGGGTGTCGAGGTAGGACAAGCCTTCCGTGACCAGCGTGGAGATCGTCTTACCCATCTCTGACTGGGGATCTGAAATTTATTTGAAAACTCATTTTTCAAATTGTATATGTCACACATTTTTCATTTATGGAACATATTGATCATAATTGTCAATTTGTTTTTAACTTAAATTCAGTTGTAACAAAAAATAGTTTTTTTAAATCTTTGGAAAAAAAAGCATGCCATAGAACTCTTTTTCAAATTTACAAATTAGCTAGGTTTCTTGTTACTTGAAAAGCAGTTTTGACCAGAAAATGTCATGGATGTTAGAACTTGACACTGTTTTAAAGTTTCTGGATTTTGGTCAAGGTCTGACCACATGGATCTGAATGATCCCTGTGCATCCTTAAACAACAAAACTACTCACTTCCTACATGCAATGGTGACTGCAGATAACTTTCAGCAGTAAATATAAATAAGCTCAGTGCTGTTGAGGTAAATGATTGCACATTGTTGAATAATCCAATAAATTTACTTTAAATCTTTGTACATTATACCTTAAACAAATATGAACTTCTGGAAAAGCTGGGTTTAATACATGCCCTTCCCGCCTGGGATTTTTGTTAAGAAGAGACTTCCTTTAAACCAAAATTACCATAAAATTGTAAAGTGTTGTCCTTTATTAGCCTGTGTTGACTGCACAGGCTAATCTGGGACAACACTTTACACATGCATTAAGCCCCATTATCCCAGAGAACACAGAACCATCCCTCCTGAGTACCTGTCTCTTTGAGCAGTTTCTCTAGGTACTGGCGGTCCCCGTACAGTTCGCCCAGCAGCTGTTTGATGGTCTTCTCACTGCCTGGTGTGTTCTTTACCTTGACCTTGCTGGCTGGGGCAACCGCCGGTCGACCAAGTGGCGCCGCCTTGCGCTTCATCTTTTTCTTTACATGAAACATGAGGAAGCAGAGTATGAAAGCGGTGTCAGAAATACTTGTATTGAAGTCGCTTCTTTATTACTTTGATTACCATAACACACTTGTACTGAAGTAATTTCTTTTCAACTATTTCTTTATTATACTTGTACTGTAACAAGTTCTATTAAATTTATGCAGTTATTATCATGATGTGCTGTAAGCCAAAATGTTGGCCCGAAACAATAGAGGACTATATGAGCTGCTTTGTGCAAAAATTGGTCTTAGGACTTATGTTGCCAATGGAGCACCAGACCAGCGTGAGCATTCACAGTCTGGCCCCGTGTTCACAAAACTTTTTTTGCAATCCAAAATCGATTTTGCTTGTCATTGAAAATGGATTTTCATTGTAGTTGATAGGCAAAAATGAAAATCAATGTCAGTTAAAATCAATTTTCGATTGCAAAATCGTTTTGTGAACACGGGGCCTGGTCAGGAGCTGCCCTGTCAGCCAAAGTAAAGCAAGGTGTTGTGGTCTCCTTAGCAGACATTATGACTCCTCATGAGAGCATACAGATGTAGAGGCATATCTGGAGCAAAACAGCCATGATATGTCATAAGCACCATTTTCGCATGATGCAGCTCCTATAAAACCAAGAAATATGTGGTTACAATGAAACTGGAGTTATAATCAATGTCCGATATTTCTTTTGCTTTTCTCAAAATATGAATCACGAGATATGAGCCAAGCTCTGGGAAAACAGGGCTTAATGTATGCTCGTAACGTTAAGTCCCAGATTAGCATGTGCAGTCCGCATAGGCTAATCACAGATGACAATTTCTGCTTTTATGTCATTTTTTGTTTAAAGAAAGTCTCTTCTTAGCGAAATTTCAGTTTAGGCGGAAAATGTCATCCTTGATTAGCCTGTGTGAACTGCATGAAAAGTTACGAACATGCATTAAGCCCCATTTTGCCAGAACGATGCTCATATGTTCTTGAGGTACTCACATCATCTAGCAGCATGTCAAAGTAGGACAAATCCCCCTCTGTTGTCAGCTTCACTGTGTCAGGAGCTACAAAAAAACCAACTTTGAAGAAACAAGTACAAGAATATACCCACCTTGTTCTGGGAAAAATGGGCTTAATGCATATGTAAAGTGTCGCCCCAGATTAGCCTCTTCAATTGGCATAGCCTTATCAGGGATGACACTTTCCTCCAAGACTGGATTTTAGTTTAGAAGAGACCTTCTTAAAAAATAAAATCCATAAATTGTAAAGTGGCATCCCTGGTTAATCTGGGATGACACTTTATACTCGTGTATTTAGCCCAGATACCCCAGAGCCTGGCTCATACAATGGTAACCATAGTTAAAATGCTAATGATTGTAAAAAAAATCATTAGCTCTCCATGGATTATTGTGACTGTTATACCCAGTAAACAGATGCAAAAGTAATTCAATATAGCATAAAGATTTTGATGCAATCCTGGTAATCCTACGATATATGGGCTTATAATAATGTAATTGCATTATTGATTGACATGCTTAACACTTTTGAATCAATTAACATGCTTTGGTCAATCCAAGAATATGTTCATCATGTTGTGGACAATTACATAAATTATAATACAAAAGACGGCCATAATTGCCCAACATTAATCACCTCGTATCCTGAATCACCTTAATAAAGATGCTGTATTTTTTTAATTTAATGGGCGTTTATTGATTACCTCAATTGTATAATTTGTTAAGAGGACCACGCCTGTGAAATTCCATAAAAAATGACCTGTTGGTTAAAAGGGGGATGTCATAAAAGAAATAAGCATTGCTCTCAGAAAACGTGGCTTAATGCATGTGCCTTAAGTGTCGCCCCAGATTAGCATTGCAGTCCCCACAGGCTAATCAGGAACAACACTCTTTGCCTCAACTTGATTTTTGCAAAGAACAGACTTCTTTTACAGGAAAAAATATAAAAAAAGTGGGAAGTGTTGTCCCTGATAAGCCTGTGCAGGACAGCACTTCACACACATGCATTAAGCCCTGTTTTCCCGGAGCGAGGCTCAAATTGTTGACTGACGACTGAAATGCACAGACAGCGGCTGGTCACAAAAGCTCACTTGATCACTTCATGCTCAGGCAAGAAAAAAAGAGAGGAAAAGAAAGAAAAGAAAGAAAAGACAGTTAGTTACCTTCTTTTGTTGGTGATTTTGTTGGTGATTTTGTTGGTGATCTTGTTGGAGATTTTGTTGGTGATTTTGTTGGTGATCTTCTAGGGGAATTTACAGCAGAAGATTTAGGTGTGCTTTGAGAGACAGCATTAGAAGCAACAAGGTTAGTGGAAAATATCTTCTCCAAATTCCAGTTAGATTTCCGACTGGACACAGACAGCAACGAAAGAGCCTTTGCAAGCTTGTTAGCGAAAGTAGTAGAGAGAAAAATAGAGTTTCTCAGAGTTTGGGGAAAGAGAATAGATGCCGACTTACAGCCCACGCTGTTATCAATTGCTTCCTGTGCTTTTTGAATACCGAGACGAAATTCTTGAAGTTCCGGTCGTAGTTTGTGACCTCTGTGATAAAACACCAATGCCATTTCGAAGTCTCCCTGGTAGTACAGTGCTTGTGCTTTCTGGTAGATGCCCTGAAGGAAGAAATAATGTTTATAATAGAGCTTCAGTCTGCGAAAACTGGGCTTAATGCATGTGAGTTAAGTGTTGCCACAGATTAGCCTATGAAGTACTGACAGGCCAATCAGTGACGATAATTTTCTTTTATGGAATTTTCTGTTCAAAGATAGTTTATAGATAGTGTCTTTTAAACAAAAATCCAGTTTATGCGGAAAATGTTGTCCCAGATTAGCCTGTGTGGACAAAACCAATCCTTCAAAAAACAACTACATTAGTTACAAACATATCCTCAAATTTATATTGGTTTTATATATTAAGGAATAAAAGTAATCACTCTCAATTTGTTACTAATAACGTTCATTGTTTTTTTATACCATTTTGGGCATTGGGTCGGCCATTTGGATTGGGAAAAAATCGCTTTGATTTGACTAAACTTGGAAAATTGATGTTGTTTTTTCTTGCAAACACAAAATTTAAAATTGAGAATAAAAGTGTTTCCAATATTATATTTTCTAAGGTTCAATTTATAGAGCTGGATACAGAAATGAACAAAATGTGAAAAGCTATTATTATTATAAATTTGTTGTGTGGAAACCTTCAATTGGAAATTTTAGACATCATTTGGGGAAAATATGTAAACTTTTTGAGATTGGAAATGGGGCTGAATTTCCACCCAAAATTTGATAAAAGAACACTACCTTGTGAAAGTTTTTGTCATCTTCTAGTGAGGCCTCAGCATCATTGAGGGCACCCTGCATGTCTCCAAGTTGAAGGTAACATTTTGATCTGGCAACAAGGCAGTTCTTTTCATTTGGGTGCAGATCAAGTGCCTGGAATAAAGCAACGTCCAGCAGTTACAGATCAAAAACATGACCCACGTTTTGGGAAAATAGAGCTAAATGCATGTGCCTTAAGTGCTGTCCTACTTAAGCCTGTTAAGCCCGCACAGGCTTATCAGGGATAACACTTAATGATGATACTTCATTCATACAAAAAAAATCTGTAAAGCGAAAAGTTTCTTCCCTGATTAGCTTTTGCAGGCTACTCTAGGACGATACTTTACGCACATGCACTAGGCCCATTTTTCCCAGTACGCTGTTCATATGTATTTATCATGTAAAATTCACATGTTTATATTACATCAGTGTGATAATTATTTTTGTGACATAACATGTACTGGCCAGGTCTTCTTTCATTGTGGAATACACACAAATGAAGAGGCAGACAGAATGGCAAAGCTGGGAGCCCAAGTAGACCAAGAGGAGAAGAGAATCAGTTTAGAACAAATAAACACCATCATCAAGTGCCTGTTAAGAAAGAAACAGCCACAGGAGATCAAACTAAATAATTATACTGCCTCATGTTTACCAAGGAATACATTAACTGCATAAAATGATAAGGTATTAATATGTTCATAATATTATTAATAAAATGATAAACTGTGGAACAACATCTTTGCAGAGGTCAGTTTGGTCTTGATTTTAAGCAAAACAAAGGTGGCAGCCTGACAAACTTTACTTCTTCTGTTAAATGCAAGTTACTAATTTTAGATTCTTGAAAAAAAGGACTTTGTCTGATGATTGCAATTGTATTTAATGTCAAAAAGGTGATGTTCGAATTCAAGACTGGTGTTTCATGTTATATGGTGGACGAACCAGTTATCGAACACCTAAGAAATTACGTCACAATTGTCAATTTTGAAAACACTTTAAATAACAAAAACAATTTGTTTTAACAAAGAACTAACAGTTCAATCATTAAATAACTTATCTGCAAAGTTTTCCAGCAAATATCATTCAAGAATTCATAACAATGATTCCCTGGTTATTGTCACCTCTAGCAGACAAAACAAATGGCGGCGGATATAAACATGACCTATTACCGGACAGTTCATAAATACTACTCCAGTGAATATAAACAAACATGACTATCACGTGACCCAGACTCAGTGAAAATCTGCGTCTGCTGCAATCAAAATTGCAAACAGAAATATGCCTGTTGGTGTGTAAATGCACGTTTTGATAAATGCATTCAAAAAGTAATAGCAAAAAACACATAAAACCGTGTAAATAACAATAAATGCATTCCTTTTACCTGTTTTCGGCGCATTTGTTTCAAGCTAAGTAGGCAAGTAGGTCATGGACTTCATGTACGACCATTTGTTTATGGATTTGACGTCATGCGCACTTTTGCGTATGCGCATACAGAACCAAAACAAAACGTCCGATAATAGGTGCTGTTCGATAACAGGTACTTAGACGATACAATAAAGACAATCAAGGAAACATGTGACTTTACTAGCCTAAAATGCTAAATGAAAAGCACAGTATGCATGTATATAACTTTAAACAATGGCTTTGAAGTAAAAAATAAAACAATCTGATTGTTATAGGTCAATGTGTAAACCAGCAAGACAAAATCCCAAGTCTCGACAAAATTAATGTCAACCGTATTTGTAGCAAAAGAAAATGAACACTTACAATTGTGTAGCTCTCTATCGATTTTCTGTATTCTCCTTGTTTGTAAAGTGAATCTGCTTCAGCTCTGTAGATTTCAAATGTTCCTTTTGTACCTTCAGAAGCATTCTCGTCATACATTGTTATATATTTGTTTTAAAACTCTTAATTTTGGATTGATGTGACCGTTTACTTGTTAATGTTATTCCTTTATTTCCAAGCTATTTCCTGGAGAGTTCAAACTTCCGGTCAGTCTTACTTGACAACGCGCATGCGCAGTTTCGACCGAATAAAACTTACTTCGCCGGGAAATAATTGAACAGTGAATCAACGTATTTCCTCTATATTTGTAAATAAGTAAAATGTAAATTATAATTAAAAAAAAAATAGCACAATTTATTCACAGTATGTTCCTACTGTCACGAACACTTTGCTTTTAGAGTTAAGTTATTTTTAGTGGTCATTCGGGATAGAACGGATTATATCCGAGCCATTGATTGACACGGTTATAATCCGAATTAGTTCATAATACTACAGCGACATGATTTAACGATGCTAATCTGGATTAAAATATAGAGTGAAAGTTATGGTATGGGTGTGTATTATAATCCGATAGAGATGTAATGTAATGATCAGTGAAATAATAAGTCTTCATATATAAAATATATACAACTAATTAATTTATGCAAATTGATGGCTATACTGTATCTTCCAAACTGGATGCATTTTCGCAATTTATATTTCCCCCTTATCATATGGAAAGCGGGTGAATAAAATCGACGATTTGCCCTGTCATTTCACTACCATTCAGTGTTCCGTTTTCGTTTCTAGTTTCCAGTTGGCTTTTCTGAGGAATTACCAATCACAAGCCTACCGTCCCGATAATACAACCGGCGACAGCTTTAGCAGAACTTCGTTTCCGTCTTCTGAATTCAAGCGCCCGGTGGCACTGAGAACATTGACATGGGTGAAGGATTTTAAAATAGGTTTTCTAAAATGTTGATTCGCGGGCTGATATGATTTGGCATGTACCGCCCACGAATTAGGTCCCAAGTCGGAATGAGTTCAAGATCATACCAATAGAAACCAAAGGCATTAATTGACACTTCCATTGTCCGTGCTTTCACTTGTCACGCATTTAACAGTATGTCAATTTTAAGCCCAAAGAGACGACTTGATGTGATCAATACATGTCCATATCATAGCTTAAAGGTCAGGTCACACACAGAGGCCAACGATTTAAATAAGCCTTTTACTTGTTGGAAGTGTATATTTACCAAGAATTGATAGATTTTCTCATAAATATTTGCCTTATATAGACGGCATGAAGATGCACATAACCAAAACTTTACTTGAATGGTCAATCTCATAAAGAAAGGTGAACATCGTGTCAGGGACGGATTGAGGATTATGGATGGAGGACGTTACGTTTTTGTGTGTGCATATAACGTATCCTTCTCCTCCTCCTCCTCCACATCCTCAACATCATTATCATCATCATAAATCATCCGCATATCATTCGGATCATCATCATTACCAATCAACAACCAAAAAAAAAAAAAACACCATCACCATATAAAGGCATAATTTATCGTATGCGTTAAACTTTGACGCCAGTACTTTATGGTGAGTGTACTGAACAGGAAAATCGTTCGGGATGGGCTAGGTTGGGTATGTTATATTAAAGTTATTATGTGCATCTTAAATAAACGCGAGCGAGCAATGCGAGTGCCCAACGGCAAATGTGTCCTTATCATGCAAATTTCCGATTGTACAATTTCAATGAATTTTGACCATATTATATATGCCCACACACCTTTTGCAACTCCTTTTAGCGGGCTTGAAGTAATAATCCACATGTTACATAGAATTGCGAGAGCTAACGAAAATACTAACCACCTGTATTCAGTTTTATCGTGTTTTTGTGTGTGTGTGTTTTTTTTTTAAATATGACCCTGTGTATAAGAAAGCATTGAGGGCGGGAAAGATCACGTCTGTTTTACTGAAGTTATAATATTTTACAAATGAGCGAATGAAGAGAGCAAACAAAACGCAAATCCGTCCAGTTTTAGCACTTTATATATACCCGTACATGTAAGGCCCGAGATTGTAGTTTCCGCCATTGACTTGTTTCATGTGAAATTTGTTTTTCAACATGCCTGACGCAAATGTTAATGAATTGGCCTAAATGAATTCACATAAACCATATCAATTGGTCAAGGGATCACTGAATGCTCAAAGGTAATCCATAACACTTTTCTAGTCTGAGCGATGATTTGCCGCCGTTAGAGGGAGTATCCAAAAAAAAATACAAGGTTCGCTCATGAATCACGTCCTAGAGGTAGATAAACGTTACAACTAAGTTGCACTTAAAAGTCAAAAGTCGACGTCTACTACATTGATCATATTGAAATTTAATTGTGTCGATAACTCCTCACAGATGATGGTATCAACTCTACAGCGTTACTTCTTTGTCCAAGGTTTCAGGTCAAGGTCACAGCGGGATCGAAAACCATTCATCGATTCTTCCGACTTCTTGATTTTATTATAAACTATATACTGCTTACCTGTTTAAAGGCGAATGGCAATTATTATACATGTCTATGAATACTTAGACGTGTTTTCTGCGTTGTATGTGTATAGGAATATATTATCCTAGCATACATAACACAACACTTATTAACTTAACGACATTTTTGTTGTAACTGCATATCCTTATTATTTTCAATTTAGATGACCATTAATTAGTGAACTTTCACGGCGAGTTTCATACGAGGCGAACCTATGTGTTGTTCTGAACAGAGCCGGGGCGATATGTAAATGCCCACGATGTATGGAGGACACGCAGTCTGGAGGACAAGCTATTCTAATATGAACCGCGTCGTGCGAAAATGGGTCTAATGTCACATGCGGCCAGCGTCGCTTCACATCAGCCTGTGTATTCACGAAGTCTTGCCAGGGACTACCATGTCCACTATTAACTCACGCAGGTCTTCTATAAAAAGCGGACATGGTAGCTTTTGACCAGACTTCGCGGATTCACAGACTTATCTGGAGCGACTCTGGCCGGATATGACATAAGATCCATTATCGCACGACGCGGTTCATATACAGATTCTGGATGCATCACTGGACTGCACGGTCGCACCCACATACGGTTGCCAATACATCATATACCAAGAAGCAAAGCGCATTTCAGCAAACGTGGGTTCTGAAGATTCCATGTATCCCAGTCAAGTAAAATCAAGGCAAACATGATTTATACATTCATAGCACCATTTCAAATCAAGTATACAATGCAATTATAGTTGACAGGAACAGTTGTTATAAGAATATCCGTGGTTGCTATTTCAATTCCTGTACAGGCACGGCAACTGCGATACATCACAAATACAATTAACTGTAACCGCTGGTTTATAGGGTCTTTTTATGATTTTTTTTGGAGATGTTTTTTTCTTCTTCTAAAATAATTAAAGCTTTTGGTGTTGAATGGGGAATACTATGAAGGCGGACTGCCCAATAACTTAAGTGAAATGTTTACCTGTGTGGTCAAATGATTCACTACATTAAGCTTCTAGTAATTACTTGACCGGTCTAGGCATTGCGATTTATTAAAGGGGATATTCATTGTTCGGTAAATGCTACATATACTTATATGGAAGCTTAGACCCAACGTATTGCAATTTGGAATAATATTTTGTAATGGGATTGAAATTAGAGCTAACAAGTGCATATATTAGTTTACAGCAGCAAATATGCTTCAGAAAATGATATTTGAAATATATCTGGCCCGAAAATCAAAAGGTTCAGTACACAGAACTCTTAATTTACATTAGTTTACATGTCAGTGTCTTTGTTATATACAAGCTAACAAGAATTTATATACATTATAAGGTAGATTAAAACATAGTTTACATAATTAGACACAATCGATTGATTCTTAGCTATTTTTATGGGATAGAATCCACGCTACCGACAAATATATTGAACATTAACAGTGTTACCATAATAGTTTTATAAAAAAGATGATGGTGTACGCTTTATTAACTCACTGTATGGTCGTGTTAATGTACATAATCTATATGCCAATATAAGCGTCTTATTTTCTTCAGTATCACTTTTCAATGGAAGTTAATCAAACACATCTTCGTGCGTAAAAAAAAAAGAGTCTCTTTAAAGACACTTTTCATTAAGGAAGGTGTTATGTACATATCTAGCAATGCGTGAACGATAAACACCGATGAGACATCCGCCTCGGCGTGCGTTACAATCAAACGAGGTTTGTCAAAATATTTTAATATAACAGCCTGTTGCCTGTGGTTATGTTAATGTGCAATGTGAACTGCTTATGTAAAGCGTGTGTTCGCGATGCCTTAATTATTCAGTGTTAATAATGTATATTTGAATATAAGTATATGTGTGTACAATTTTGATCGGATATTTTATCAGCAATAGGTAAGAAATGTGAACTATTTTACAACGCCGTTATTTATATAAATATGTTTGTGAACATTTAATTAAATATCAATGTATGTATTTTTGTAGGTGTTGTCATTACTCATCATGTAGGTATACATTTCTTTGTTCGAGTACAATGCTGTATTCATCGAATACAAATATAGTTGTATCGGTACTGTATATCGGTACAGTTTCTTAATATAGTTCTATACATTAATGTATTTTACAAACGATTTAGCAGCGTATAAGGATCGCATGACCCGGTCACAGCGTAAATGATATCGCAGGAGTTGATTAAAGAAAGCACTTGCCGCTGACGTCCTGCAAAGGCCCGACAAGGCTACCATAAACAATATACTTTCGTTTGTATTGGCAGACATTATATGACAAACATGGATTTAATGGCCGCCTTTCAGATAAATGATTTTTTTTTCTCCAAAAAGTAAACCGTACCATACTCAATAATCTTACAGAATGCAGATAAAGCACAAAACCCCGAATGCAATTAGATTAAGGAATCCGACATCATTAGGTTCGGGCAAAACATTATGCTCACACCTCTGGTTCGCATAAAAAATATGCTTTTAAATTGTGTAAGTCGATCTTAAAGTCCTGAAAACTGTATTCATTTCGAGCCTCGCTTTTGGAAAATGAGGCTCAATGTACGTGTGTAAACCGTCGTCGCTGATTAGCCCGTGTAGTCCACACAGGCTTATCAGCGACGACACTTTCCGCCTAGACAGGATTTTCGTTTAGAAGAGAGAACCTTTAAATAAAAAAATCCACAAAAGAGGAAGTGCGGCTCGTTTCATAAAATTTATGTGAATGATAGGAATCTCAATAACACCCATCACACATGTTGCTCTGTTCCGCACGGGTGCGCCCTGCGTGTGAATATTAGGTTAAATCGGATTGACATGGTACATATATTTCACAATTATGTTTTGAAACATTCAGATAAAAAAAAAGGTTTTTATCGCAAAGATTGTATTTCACCTGCCGCATACTAAAAAAAGGCTGTAAAGCATTTTAAGAAACAAATGTGTAGCGACATTCCGTTTGTTTAATCAAACGCGACAAAAAAATAATGCCATTTTAAGTGTATTTAATACTATGTGGACGATAAACTGACATACACCATACAGATACACGCCAACAAACCCGCATTTATGAACACATTAAAGCTTTGTCAATTCAGAAACCCTAACTCTGTAAACTTAGGAACAATAACTACGGTAGGTGTTGTTCAGACCTACGTGTTAATTCTGACATCTTTAAAAAATAATCTTACCGCCATTTGTTAAGTGCGGATTTACCAATCTTAGATGTTACAAAAAATGACGGACTAAAATGTTAGTCCATGAATTTAAAATCATTGATATAAGAACCATTACTCCGTTAGCCCGCACGAAGCTGAAATATGGCATGTGCGTACAGAAACAGCTTTTGCCACCATCTTCAATTAAGTTCATTTAACTGAGGAACCAAGCACAAAGTATTTGTATAAGAATTTTACGAATGTTTATCTTAAAATTTCAAATTTATTTAGATCTACGCGATAATCTTAGTAAGGAACGGCAACTCTAAGTATTAATTATGGATTTTAATCATAATCCTCAGCCTTATTCTGCCATTTGACTGTATTAAATACTCGTATGAACTGAGTATATGGTAATACGTGTTTATCTTTAATCCTAAACACGGCCACGGATAGTTTTAAATTTCATGTGTGTGCGAGCCGATTTAGATTTTCTTTATTTAGAATATACAAAAAAATATGTACAGATTAACAAATTGTATATTTCATGTTTAAAGCACGCTCAATTTGTCTTTGTCGGCTCAGGTACTACTTAAAAGTACCCTGGGCACTCTTAAAGGCAGCCAGTCATACTCTGGGGTACGTTTAAACGTATTTTCAGTACCCCGCGGTACTTTGAAGTATACTTTAGAATACCCAGGGTACTTTTAAGTACCGGTAGTCCCTGATCCGAAAATTACCAATCGAGCTAAAAGTCGCTTTGTATCAAAACATGATAATTTCATATTTGTCAAATAAACTGTTGTTAAACTGAACAGCATTTATATAGCGTACAAGTTTATTTTCAAATCGTTAAAGTATTGTTTGATTAAATTTGTGTATAGATTTTTACTTTCCAATGGTAACAATTTTCTACTCGCCAGATAACTGGCGCGTATGCGTTGCTTGCGTTATCGGTTATCGATTTACTACTTCTGTTTGCATGTATACGATTGAACACAAGTGTCAGCTTAAATGAAATCGAAGCCGTTTCAACACAGGTTAACATTATTCGAATACCTTCTATGAAGGTCAATCCAAATAACAGTTGTGTTATTAACGGATTAAACTAATGATAATAGTGAATGTCTTGTTGTATATTGGTGGTTAAAAGTGGGCAGCATAATGTTATGAAAATATCTGCGTAGTTATAACACATGGGAGAAATACGTAAATAAAACGTGGAAGTAGAGGCTACAATTTGACAGTGCAACAGGCAAGTAAATACAAACAATATCTCGTACAATTTTACCCGCCTTAAAGGTGTTTTTATTGCTTAACTACCGTTAAATGTAGGGTTGTACCGCTACTAAATGAAGCGAAATAGAATGTAATTGGTATTTGTTGTGCGAATGAGGAATTAATCACCCTTAAGACCAGTGAAATGTAAAAGCTTGTCACTGTTAAAGGTTAATGTATACAAAGGAGCGACAACAAGGTCTTTTCTTGTAAAATTTATTCGGGTTTATGGTAATAAAAAATCGAGAATTTCGAAGCTATAAGGTGAGTTATTATTATCATACAATTGAACATTGTTTGCGGTTGTACACCAGGTATTTTTTCTGAGACTGTTATTTATATGCAGACAGATTTAAATACGTGACGTTTGATGAAACAAAACAAAGACCTATAATACAAGGTTGTGTATAGGTCTTTGAACAAAAGATTGTTGCCAACGAAATTAATTATTGAAATCTACGCTCAACCTGTTAAATTATTCAGGTATTAAATATCAATAAATTTGTTAATATACGAATACTACCAGCAAACAGTATATACATGTCTGTACATGGAGTATAAACATGTAATAACAGGAGACATTAATTAAGTGAAGTTTTTTTTTAATCTTTTAAGCCGCTTGGAAAATACTAAATTGTGGGTATATATACTGATATTCAGGTGTATTTTAAGGACACACATTTAAAGAAACCAAGTTATGATGCATGCTTTAATATTAACACTTCATGTCAAAAGAAAACATCGCATCTATAGTTCTTCCGTCAACAGGTGTATTGTAATGACATACATTTAAAGAAATCAAGTTATGATGCGTTGTATAATATTTACATTTCAGGTGAAAAGAAAAAGTCGCATCGATTGTTCTTCCGTTAACAGGTGTATTTTAATGGGCGTATCGCATACAATTAAAGAAACCAAGTTGTTATACGTTGTATAATATTTACATTTCAGGTGAAAAGAAAACATCGCATCGATAGTTCTCTCGACAATAAACCGGAATATAAAAGCCACCGTAAAGTTTATTACACAATACTGGCTTTATCAACCCATCAAAAACAGATCGCGATCCGTGACAAAATCGATCCAGCCCACAGGCTAAGGACATTTGAAGCACAGAGCGTCCAATAAATACAATGAACGAGGGCCAGACAGATTTGTTAAGGCCTTCAAACGGTCGCTAAGTCCCTGTGGAATGTGTATTAATTCGATGGCTTTCCTGGCCTAAATGTGATAGTTTTAATCATTCTATAGTTGTTGAATACAAAGGATAACATCGATACATCTTTAGCGCGTGTGTATTAATAACGGGTTGAAAGCACATTTGTTTTCTTATCTTAACTCGTGTATGATATGACCTCGATCCATTTCGGTTAAATCGACAATATCAGATCTATCCGAGTTGGTGTATTGAAAGTTACTGGAATATAGAAAAAGAACAGATGTTTTGTATTTTAGTGAATGTAATGGATTTCAATTGAGTAAAGACCTGGAAATTGACATATAGAAATGTCGTATGTTGATGAAACAGCAGGCGATGATGTGTCGTCTGCCTCGGGCTCACAGGTGTCAGACGACACGAGCGTTACGGAAGATCCCAACTTCACTATAGAGGCCGACACAGCGTTCCAACAAGCGCTCGGACAGTTGGATGAGCTGCAACTAGAACCGGATGCGAGTCTCCAAGAACTGGACGGAAATGACGTTGATTCGGTGGGTGCATATTCTACCGGAAGTAATGAGGAAAAGGCAGACGATAACGATGCTAGAGAGCACGATACTGTGAAGGATGCCGCTAGTGATAAATCTGTGACTGAAAACGGGAAGAAACCGGCGTCAAAACCAAAGAAAGCGTCTGTTTTCGATCGTCTGAAACGTTTAACAAAGTTCGAAAAGAAACCAAAAGGTGCTAGGGATACAAATTTGTCAAAGTTCACTGGAGTAAAAGTTGACAAATTACCAGTGTGTTTTGTTGCTAAATATGTTGGTCACATGGAAACAAAGGGAATTTTCGGCCTCGAGCATGTCCGAGGGCCGGTAGACGATCTGGTCGCAAAGGTTAAGGATGATTTAGTGTCCATGGACAGAGTGGAGCTACCGCTGTGCTATTTAGTGTTCTCACCGAAAGGAATTGACGTCCGGGAACATCCGTCGAATAGGGTCAAGGACGGGATCGGCTTTGGGTTACATCCTATCGATTTTATCTCATACGGCGTTCAGGACATGAAATACTGGCGAATCTTTACATTCATCGTCGTGAATGAGCTTGGGTACAAGAAGAAGAAGACGGAGTGCCACGCGTTTATCGCCGACGCCAGCCAGAACGCCCGCAAGATGGCGTTAGCGTTGGCGGCGTGTTTCAGCGTCTACAAGAAGAAGCTGGCAGCGGAAGGGAAGACTCACAACTTTCAGGTGGAGCTCCGGCCGCCGGATGAGCTGTCCGGAAACATGCAGGATGACGTTGAAGCGTAGTGGATGCGTATTGAATGTACTGGATGCGAACCCCGGGTCCTGTGTAGTATACTTCAGAGTACCCGTGGTACTTTTAAGTAGTAGTAGTGCCTGAGCCGACAACGACCAATTAAGCCTAAGTAGGTTATGGCGAATAATTGTCGTTATCATTTTAGTAACAGAAATTTTATGACCAGAGAGATATACTTTTAATTATGATCAATACGGTGTATTTTGGTGTACGGCAACAATGAATCTGTCTTGTAAAAAATATACCAATACACCAGAAGAAAATTATTCACGTGGTCATGTTATTAATTTGTTTGCGGACACATTGTAAAATCTCTGTATCAGTTGTGCTTTCCTTCGCCATATGGCCTTATAGGGCGTTTTTAAGTCAACCTATTGAAATTATTGATCTTTCTTAATCTTCTGATACGGTAACGTTTTTTTTTATATATGATGAGTAAGATCTATATAGACCAAACAAATGGGTTAGTGAGTCATCTAGTCGCTGTAGTACTAACTAGAACGTTGATGATATAGTTTAGTTATATGGACAGAAGCAAGATTCACATACAGTTTTTGGCAGCAATGTAGCGTTTCTTCCGGTGCGTTTCGGTGCATATGAGCCGCGTCGTGCGAAAATGGCTATTATGCGATATTCGGCAAGCGTAGCTCCACACAAGCCTGCACATTCGCACAGTGTGGCCAGGAGCTACCCTGTCCGCTAAACGGTCACGCAAGATTTTGTGGTCTCATTAGCGGGCATTATGGCTCCTCATTAGAGTAAACCGATGCGCATCTCTGGAGCTACACTGTTATGCCCTTATTCCCATTTTCGCTCGACGCTGCTCAGATAGCCTCGTTTCCTATGGTTTTAGCCTCCCTACGGATCCAGCTTGAAGAAAACTTACTTTATCAATGTGAAGGCCAATACTATTTTAATTGTTAAGGCCAATACTATTTTAATTGTTAAGGCCAATACTATTTTAATAGTTAAGGCCAATACTATTTTAATTGTTAAGTTCAATACTATTTTTATTGTTAAGTTCAATACTATTTTAATTGTCAAGACCAATACTATTTTAATTGTTAAGGTCAATACTATTTTAATTGTTGAGGTTAATACTATTTTAATTATTTGCCCAATACCATTTTAATTGTAAAGTTCAATACTATGTTATTGATAAGGCCAATACTATTTTTATTGTTGAGGTAAATACTATTGTAATTATTAGCCCAATACTATTTTAATTGTTAAGTTCAATACTATTCAATTGTTAAGGCCAATACTATTTTAATTGTGAAGACCAATACTACTTTAATAATTAAGTTGAATACTATTGATAAGACTAATACTATTTTAATTGTTAAGGCCAATACTATTGTAATTGTTAAGGCCAATACTAGTTTAATTGTTAAGGCCAATACTATTTGAATCTTTAAGGCCAATACTATTGTTATTGTTAAGGCCAATGCTAGTTAAAGTGTTAAGGCCAATACTAGTTTGATGCAAATACTATAAAAAAACATTTATGATTTTCACTGGTAGACTGCTTATTGATGCATAATTATGTTTTCAAAATGCAAATGAGCCTCGCTCTGTGAAAAGGGGTTTAATGCATGTGCATAAAGTGTCGTCCCAGATTAGCCTGTGCAGCACGCACCGGCTTATCAGGGACAACACTTTCCGCTTTTATATTTTTTGTATATTTTTTTATAAATATTTTTTAAAGACGGTCTCTTCTTAGCGAAAATCTAGTTTAGGTGGAAAGTGTCGTCCATGACTAGCCTTAGCGGACCCAAGAGGGCGACACATCATTGCATAACTTTACAAAAAAATGTTGATGACGTCATAACTTATGCTGGAATTAACATGCGAAATATATTGTACCGTTAAGAACGTACTTTTTCAAAATATTGAAATGTATCAATATAAAATATGTACGTGCCATGTAAAATATTAATTATATATAAGACATACATTAACAATTTGATATGAAGTGCATGTACATTATGTATAATGTAAAGATACAGTATTATTTAACATTAACAAGTACATAATGCACAATATGTACATCTATAATATTATAAAGTAAACTTTTTTTAAGTGTGGCACATATATATGCATGCCAATATAAATACATATATCTACTGCGTCGATCCGTTTTGTTATTTTGCATATATTAAAAGATCATTAAGTAATATATGTCAATAAACAATAACTTATTAGCGATTTTAATTTATAACGCTTTGAGCTTTGTAATATAAATATATATATATATATATGTATCTGATGGTCTAAATTCACATGCTAAGTAATGCGTGTAGATTTTATTCTGCATCAATTTTAACTCGAAGACAAAAATGCGTCTCATACATTGTTTCTGTGATTAAAAATCTGTTGAAAATGGTCAGCTTGCACTTAAATACCGAATATTGCAGGACTTAGAGAACAGCTCTTATTGTGTTCTTTTTGTACACATTTATGACGAATTACCATATTTTAATCAAAGCTTATATATGTATACATGTATATGATATTATATGAGCAATAGAAATACATGTATTAAATATGCGTGTTTCTCAGTTTTAAGCTACTTTTAGTATTTCTATACAGTAGAGCTATACCCAAGTGGTTCAATTTGCATTGACATGTGAGCACGTACGAAAAATATCATGCATCAATATAAAGACATTCTGCGCCGTAGAATTAACAACTTGCGGCATGAGATGAGCATTTTGCGTCATTAGATGAACATTTTACGTCATACGATAAGTATGTTGCATCATTAGATGAACACTTTGCGCCAAAGAATTAACAACTTGCGGCATGAGATGAGAAACTTTGGTGAGAGGATGAACATCCTGCTTCATTTTGCGTCATAAGATGAACAGTTTGCGTCATTAGATGAACCTTTTAGGTAACATCTTGCATCAGAAGACGAACATTTTGCGTCATAAAATGAACATCTTGCGTCATAAGATATACATTTTGCGTTATAAGATAAATATTTTGCATCACAAAATGAGCATTTAAGTAATTAGATAAATATCTTTCGTACTAGGATTAAAATCTTGCGTCATCATATGAACATTTTGCGTAATTCGATACAAAAATGGTCTAACAAACTTTAGACCCGTAAGCGTACGTATTCTGATTTTTTTTTATTTGGAACAGACTTATCACATTCAACCTATCATATACATGTATCTTTTGTTGTTGTTAGATTAAATAGATTATACAAAATAGTCTTTAAATCGATACATAAAACATTCTATATAGCGTAGAATCTCCCCTTTCGCTTTTGCCATTTTTTTTATTTCGACAAGTATTTTGAATCTTAAATTAATGTATGTTTCATGCAGCCTATACACTGCATGAATAATAACTATCATATTACTTATTCCGTATAATGGAAACATTGTTCGCCAATAAATATGACACTTTAAATTAACATACAATTGTACGAAATCTTTATCGTTGATACGCGTGGCACCCGTATAAATAATTAAATTGTGTAATTCATAAGATCAGCGATATGCCGTCGGCTAGATGTTATTTAGTCAACTGAACAGGAAGAAAATAAAATTGAATATGATGTAAGATACATGTAACAACTATTGGTTTACAATTTACGANGATATTTCTTGTTAATATTATCTCGCCCGGTAGTCCACCGATTGTCAGACTCTGGATCATCAGACGATTTATTGCCTATCTTACGGAGCCATCCGGAGATAGTCGATGTAACACGATTGCGATTGTCAATGAGAGCGCCAACACAATAAAATACCAGGGGTAGAAAACGAAAACACACAGGTTTAATTTAAAATTAACGCATCGCATTTATTATCTTTATCAGGATTTATACGACAGTAACGCATTGTATTTATTATATTTATCAAGTATGATCGTTCGTTTTTCTACCGTGATAAGCAACTGTGGACCCGGTCAAGACACCATGAACTTGTAATGAAATGTTTTTTCGCTGGGTCACTAATCATTTCGCGTCTGAGGGCTGCAGATTGTGTGGACTTCTTTTGTAATTAAATGAAAACATTAGATGTATAACTCAAGATATGAGCCGCCCCTGTGAAAACCGGGCTTAATGCATTAGCGTTAAGTGTCGTGCACAGGCAAATCAGGGAAGACACTTTTAGCCTAGACTGGATTTTTCGTTTAGAAAAGACATCATTTATATAAAAAAATAATTAAGCGGACGGTGTCGTCCCTGATAATACTTAACGCACATGCATTAAGTCCCGTTTTCCCAGAGCGTGGCTCAAATGGTATCACTTACTACCAGATGAACAACTAAAGATATTTTTAACACATGTGCCTCTCACTATACAATGCACAAAATGTAATTCTTTTTGATAACAAAATAATGTTAATGTAGCCACGTTAGCAAGAAGACAAAGTATGCCCTGGCCTATAAGAATAGGCGCAATCACCGTCAAATAAGGTGAACAGGAATATTTCCCGAAAAGTTTGATCAAGGACAAGCGATATGTTGTGTGTATCAATGTACTTCCCGTTCATTTTTATATATTTTCCAGATCAGTAAGGGGCCGTCTATAAAGTACGTAACGCTCCAGGACGGGGGAGGGGGTGTAAGAGAGTGTGACAGTTTGTGACAGGAGGTAGGGGAGGGGTCAGACCGTGTGTGATGTCACACATTTGATTTATTTTAAAATTTTATTTCTGATTTTATTTAATAGCTTATTATTTTATTATTTTAATTTTTATGAAACATTTGAATTAGTTATGTGTCAAAATAGCATGAAATGCGCATTTCCTGAATGGGTTGTTCATTATTCCTCTCGCTAGGAGTGCTAGTATGCTGTTGAGAAGCCTTGTTTTATGT
>VMBQ01006548.1:23311-35289 GCA_007657795.1 Dreissena rostriformis | reverse complement strand
CCCCCTTTTTTTTTTTTTTTTTTTTTAACCTTTAATTATATAAGTTAAACTGATCCAGTGTAGAAAATAGAAAAAATATTGCATAATACAATTATCTGTTGCCTTGATTTTTTTGTAAAAAACAGTAAAATATGTTAAATTGATTATTTAAGACTTTCCTTATTTTCCCCAAAATCCGGTGTTTCGCTCGATTTTTTTCCCCAAATTTGCCTTTTCTTGCTTAATTTTTTCCCCACAGAAAAGGCAAGGCCCTTTCCCCAAAATCAGAAAAA
Source organism: Dreissena rostriformis (assembly GCA_007657795.1). NCBI lineage: Eukaryota > Metazoa > Mollusca > Bivalvia > Myida > Dreissenidae > Dreissena > Dreissena rostriformis. The sequence continues at coordinate 35,017 of VMBQ01006548.1, read as the reverse complement.
AAGCCCTGTAAGTATAAAAATTCTATAAGAAGCAAAATTTAACCTTTACCTTTAGAGCTTTCTTCAAAATGGTTGACCAAGAACACCCTTCCTCTGATCTTACTCTAGATTGTATGACGGATCTCTCCGATAGTATTGGTTCTGGCTGTACTGCCTCATCAGATGTTTTTCTTGTTTCCCTGAGGACACTATTAACTCTGTTGATCAATGCATCAAGATCACTTTGAGTATTGTCTACATCAGTATTAAGGGCTTCTCTTATGGCAAACTCTTTCACTTCTAGGCTGATTACTTGTTTCAGTTTACCCACAATTTCAGACAATCGTCCAACTGATTTAACAGCCCTTATCAAAACTGGCGATAAATCTTTGCTCTCATCGATTTTAATATTCCTTATTTCCCTTTCCAAAATAATGCTCAAATCATCTTTGGATTTTGAAGCATCTTTAACTATTTCCCTCAATAGGTCGCTTGATACTTCTTGTTTTTCATTGGAAGATTCAAGTTTATCCTCAATAGATTCTAGAGTTTTCAGCTGTAGAACGCGTTGTTTTATTAAAGACCTGATTGAAGCCTGGTCATCGCTACTAAGTTCAGGAGGTAAGACTTCTCTTTCCAATTCCTCCTCTTTACTAATTTGTAATCTTTCTGCCAATTGTTTAGCCACTTTCAATACCTCCTCTTTCCTTTTTGACAGAGAATCCTTAGCATCATCTAGTTTGTCTCTCTTATCAATATCAGCTTGTGGCTTGGTCATGTCCCTTATCACAATCTTTTTATTCAACTCTAGTATTTGCTTATCAATGTCTTCAGTTACCATCTTCATTTTGAGCAAAACTTCAGTAATCTTTTCCATTATAAGTTTCTCAATCTGTGGATCTTGAAGCAATTTCTTATCAATATCATCTCTCACTTGTGCTGCTTTTATAATTAGATCGCTAAAAACTGCCTTGCTTGTTTCTCCATCCTCGTCTGTAAGCTGTTTCTTTTGATGCTGTAGTGATGTCAGCTGCCTAACAATGTCCTCAATAGAGTCATACAAGCTCCTATCTACTGTGGAAAGACCTGTGAGTGAAACTTTCTCTTCATCTGATTGTCTGGCTGAACGTTGCTGTTCACGCTTCTCTTGCACCTTTGCAACCTTCCTTCTAAGGTCTTCAATCTTACTGGACAGATCTTTGGCTTCTTGAAGGCTTATCAAAGACTGCAGCTTTTCTGATATTTTGTCTATTATTTTTAGCGATCTCCTTTCCTTGGTAATAACATACAATACTTGGACAGAATCTGCTGCCTTTTTCTCATCAGGCTTTATGCTATCGATTCTCTTTTCAACAGCTTCAATATTTTTAATAGATTTATCAATCAAATCCATCAGTGACCTTAAATCTTTCTTCGCTGAAAGTGGTTTCAACATCTTTTTGCTGAGAGATTTGATCTCTCTTTCAAGTTCTCTCTGTTGCTTAATGATTCTTTCCAGAGGTGAGTCACTGGATCCGAGCAAGCTTTGACTCACTGCATCGTCAATAATGTTGTCCAATCTTGAAGACTTAGCTTGCTTTCTGACCTCTTCTGATGCTTCCCTTCTTGATTGAGAAACAAGGTCAAACAACGAGTCAACTTGTTCGTCATCCTCCGTAATGGCAACTTTTATCTGTAAGACACAATGCATAATTTGTTTGTATAATAAAGCTATTTCACAATATTTGTATAAATGAGTCTAACTCTGGGAAAACAGCCCTTAATGCATGTGCATAAAATGTCATCTCATATTAGCCTGCACAGTCCACATAGGCCATCAGGGACACCACTTTCTGCTTAGACTGGATTTTGGTTAAGAAGAGACATCCTTTCAATGAAAAATACCATAAAAGCAGAAAGTGTCATCCCTGATTAGCCTGTGCGGTTTGCACAGGCTTATCTGGGATGACACAATACCATTGCACATGCATTAAGCCCCCTTTTCCTGAAGCAAAGCTCAAAGGTATCCTTGCCTTAAATTTGCTTATTTTTTTAAATCAACTTAAATAACCAACAAGAGATGTGTTTGTCAGAAACACAATGCCCCCTACTGCGCCGCTTTGATTTTTTTTTACCTTTGACCTTGAAGGATGACCTTGACCTTTCACCACTCAAAATGTGCAGCTCCATGAGATACACATGCATGCCAAATATCAAGTTGCTATGATAAATATTGCAAAAGTTATGACCATTTTTCGAAACCTAAACGCAAGTGTGACGGATTTTCAGAATGACAGACAGACGGACGGACAGACAGACGGACAGTGGGATCACTATATGCCACCCTACCGGGGGCATAAAAAACAAAAAAAGAATCAAGATTTAAAACAATAATAAAATTAATACCTGATCCTGTAGTAGCTTCCGGTATTCTGAGCTGAACAGGTCAGAGGGCGAAATGTCTTGGTATGGAACATCTAACTTCACATCAGCAACAATCTGAAATTAACATTTAATTGATTAAAAATGGTCAGCAAATTTTATTCATTCCAGGCATACAGAAAAATGATTTTTTAGTTAGAATAAATTTCCTGAACAAACTATTTCCTTAAAAACCATTACGGTAACCTGCTTCAAACTTAACATTTAATTAATTATTTTTACATTTCAATAAACACAAGAAACAAAACACATAAAGTCTCCCCATACACTCCAAGGCTGATTCTTGGCAACTCTTTGGGCCACTTTGAACTCCGCTGTGTATGAAATCTGCCCAGCCGGTTCCTTTTGATACAATGTGGAGAGCTGTGTTTCATACTGAGGCTGGGTACCAGCATCAGCAATTCTCAACACAAAACCACATCTAGAGCCGGAAGAATATATTGGGGTGTCCTTTTTGAATTTCCTTGTTAGGTAGTCAATAGACAGATCTTTTTCTGCAAGGTTTAGGAATTCGTCTTCCAAACTAAAAAAACAACAAAGAAAGCAAAGATAACAAATATTCAGTGATGACTCTTTCCGCCTGAAGTGGATTTTTGCTAAGAAGAGACATCCTTTTATCGAAAAATACCATAAAAGCGGAAAGTGTTGCCCCTGATTAGCCTGTATTGTCTGAACAGGCTAATCTTGGATGACACTTTATGCACATACATTAAGTCCCAGAGCGTTTTCCGTTTTTCCACAGCGAGACTCAAATTTATTCTCTATACAGATATACATATATATTCTGTTCTGCAGGTACTCATGCACTACAACAAGTACTGAGTCCCCATATACATGGCCCACAAGGGGAGAAAAAAACACAAACAGTGATGAAAGTCCCTGAAGATGAGTTTTGGCAGAAGAAAAAGTAATGATCAGGTTGACACTTTCTGCATAAACTGGATTTTTTTTTAGAAGAATGAAATATTCCATAAAAGCAGAAAGTGTACCAGTTGTCCCTAATTAGCCTGATTAGCGGACTGCACAGCCTTATCTAGGACGGCACTTTACGCACATGCATTCAGCTCAGTTTTCCAAGAACCAGGTTACATACCGGTCCGAAGTTGGGCTGTCCCTATCAGGTCTGGACTTGCGGGACGTGTCCCCAGGATAGAGCCAGCTGTACATAGAGGACAACCATCCCCCATCACCACTGCTGGAGTCTCGCACATCCTCAGAACTCCTGCCATCATCTTGTTTTAGCGGTGTGGAGTAGTTAAAAGAGTATTAAGTAGAACAATTTATTCTATTTTATATAGTATTGTTAATGAGTTGAAGTTTTAGAGGAAAAGTTTGTTAAAGTGTACGTGCTTTGTATTTGTATATTGACCTTGTGACCCCTATGGGTGTGGTCAGTTTTTACCCCAAAAGGCCTAATGAGACAAATGTTTTAGAGGGCTACAATATAACACTCCAAATATAACACCAGTGTACCATGTGGTGAATTGATATCACCTGCCAAATACAGTTTGTTTATGGATGGGTGGACTTTCCAAGCTTGCAAGGCAAAACTCTGTACACAACTACTTAAAGAATCATTCATTGATACACTTTAATAAAGGTTTAATGAAACTTATATAAGCAGTTCTGAAAAAATGGCAATAACTCTTATTTAAGAAAGTGTAGGTTTTCCTCAGAACAGGTAGTCTCTTAAGAGCCTGAATGTTGTGTCAGCTTTCTTTGAAAACTGGTTGGACCTTTTTGGTTTAAATGCACAACATGCTATGTCAATTAGCTTTCATCCACTCTCTTTTCAAAGAATAAAATTAACAACAGTCAGCATGGACCAAATAAGATAACAATAATTTTAAAATGTCAAGCAGATGTGTATTGATTTATTTTTAATACATGGTTGAGTTAAATAGGTAGAAATTACAACAAAAAATATCTTAAAAACCAACCTCGAACATGTTGCAACTGCACATTTAGATCAGCTGTAGACCGGGGTTCAAATTTCACTTGCACAAACTGCCTGCCTGAGTACAGCAGCAGGGGAGAGTACTTGTCTTTTATACTTCTGATCTTCCCTTCTAGTGTTAACCTCCTTCCAAATATGTCTCCAACAGTTGACAATATCTGAGATTCAAAGCAAAACTTAAATGGGAATCTATCAGCAAATAGACTTCATGCTTTTATATGAACAAACACAGGACTTAAGTAAGTTACCTCCCCTGAATACTCACTAGAAACAGGTAACTCCTTAAAATTGGTTTTACTTGGTTTTTATCCTTGCTCCTTATGTACACATTCATCTCTTATATCTCTTTTATTCTTTTCAAACTTAGCTTTTTTGATGCTTCCTACTTAAATATGACAAAATAAACAACTGATTCCAACACTATTTCTATGGAAACAACGATAAAAACTGAGAATTCCAAATACATGGACATATGGGAAAGCCACTAAGGTCCCTAATTTTACAGTGTTTACATTTTTTTGAAATCCCTTTTATGGCCTAATGACATAATTAATCAACAAACCGGAACCAATTGAACAATTGTCATAGAGGACCACCCAAGGAACAATCCTATGAAATTATGTCAAATTATTCCCAGCAGAGGATAAGGAAAGGACAAAGCTAACGGACGTACACACGTGATGCACACATGTACAAACGCATGGAGGGATGAAGTATCCCAATAGCTCACCATGAGTATGTTGTGCTCAGGTGGACTTAAAACGCCAATTATCCTTACACTAACTGGTATTTGAAAATCAACTATAATATAACCGCGGAAGCTTATAATCAATGAATGTACACATTTTATGTAGTTATTATTGTAAACAATGATCATATCCAATGATAATATGATATTGTTAAATTATAATATTATAATTATATAATATGATAATAGTGTGGGTTACTAAAAATGCATAGAAGAATAACAGACCTTGGTAATATCAGCTCCTTCTACGGCTGTTATTTCTCGGCGATCTGTGATTCTGTCATCTTCACTTGGAGAGGAAGGGTCCAGGCTGAAAACTGTAAACATGTGGGCCTCAATGTTAGCTGCTCTCACAGGCTTCTGAAAATGGAATTTGACAGTTTAATTGATAAAAAAAAAATGTCTTGTAAAGTGATTGTTACGTTTTAATTATCAAGATCGTGAAGGCTATTCCAGGGTTAAAGGAGGTAAGAATGCCAGTCTGACAATGGGGAACCACATAAACATCTTTATTTGTTTCAACGCCCTCACCAAAAGAATTCGAATCTGATAAATACCCCCCAGCACCAAATAAATATCACCAATGCAATAACAAATTAGTAAGATGCCACATATTTATTTCCTGGAATTAACTGGGAAATGCATATCAGCTGCGCGCTGGAAAAACTGGCCTTAATGCATGTGCATAAAGTGTCGTCCAAGATTAGCTTAAGCAGTCCGCACAAGCTTATCAGAGACAGCTCTTCCCAATTTTAAAGAAATTTTTGTTTGAAGGAAGTCTTCTTTAAACCAAAATTTAGTCAAAGCACATGTATTAAGCCCCATTATCCAAAAGTGCAGGTTATATACTTTGCAGATCTGCTATATGATTGGGATCTTTTTTTTGGAAAGGCCAAGAACCACATAATTTTGCCAGTTTACTATAATTTCATGATGATTCAGGTATAAGATTTCAGTCTTGCTCTGAGAAAACGGGGCTTAATGCATGCGCGTAAATTGTTGTCCAAGATAAACCTGTACGGTCCGCACAGGCCAATCAGGTAAAACACTTTCTGCCTAAACAGGAATTTCAGTAAAATGAGACTTCTTTTTAACGAAAAATAACATAAAAGCGGAACGTGTTGTCCCTGATTAGCCTATGCGGACTGCAACGGAACTTTGCCCACATGCATTAAACCCCATTTTTCCAGAACACAACTCATTTAAAAGAATTAATATGAAGACTGCCCTTACCTGGTCTTTAAAAGAGATGAGAAGTTTGGACTTCTCTGGGTCCATGTTCACCACTGCAGACACGGGAACATCCAGCGAGATTGTCACGGGGAGCTCCAGACCAGACGTTATGTGCTTCAGCTGGACTCCCATCCTTGGCCGTGCTTGAAGGAACAAGCTGCAATCAAAAGAAACAGGTAATTAAAATAAAAAAATGAGCCTTGTTCTGGGAAAACTGGGCTTAATGCACAGGCTAATCTGGGATCAAACTTTCCACCTAAACAGGATGTTTGCTAAGAAGAGATTTCCTTTCAATGAAAAATACCATAAAAGCGGAAAGTGTCATGCCTGATTATAAGCCTGCACAGGCTTATCTGGGACGATGCTTTACGGACATGCATTAAGCCCTGTTTTACCAGAACGCTGCTCAAATGCTGTACCTGTACCTTGTGGTTTAGTCCGGAATGTCAATGACGTGACAACAAAACTAGGCAGATGTTTTACTGTATCGGAGGAATTGAATATTTATCATGGGAGAGACGAAATAAACATGTTTTCCAATTTAAATTGTTTTCGTTTTCAAGCATACAAATAACTGCAGATCAACAAGAATATGCATTATTAATTTTGAATTATTGTTTGTAATATGTTTGACATTGATGCAGATACAAATTGCTATAGTCTGAGACACTATATGACTAAGTTAACACATGTTTAATGCCATGGTCATTGCTACAATTTACATAAGTTATTTAAATAGATTACGGGATTTCAAAAACTAATACATTTTCAGGTATGATGTATCTTTTTTACAATTCCAGAATACATGTGTCCATAGAAAAAAGATGCCCCCACGTTCCATTTTTTTTCTTCAAATTTGACCTTTGACCTTAAAAGGTACCCTTGACCTTAAAAGTAGATGGACAGTTGTTACTTACAGTGTGACTTCTATATGCAGAAAACGTTGAATGGGATCATAAAATCAGAAAGAGGGGGATGGGGACATTTATAAGAAAAGGCAACATAAATATAGTGCAATATAGCACTTTTGAAAAAAATCCAGTATTTTTTCATGCCCCTCGATTGAATTTTTTCAAGATAAGAAGTATCATCTCAATCTTAAAGAAATTGATGAAAAAGTTTGCAGGGCCAGAAATGCTTATAGAACAACAAACCAACAGACCAACCAACAAAGTGACTACAGTTAAATATGAGCCTTGCTCTGGGAAAATGGGGTTTAAATGCACGTGTGTAAAGTGTCGTCCCTCTTTTATTGTATTCATTTAAAGGAAGTCTCTTCTAAGAAAATCCAGTCAAGGCGGAAAGTGTAGTCCCTGATAAGCGTGTGTGGACTTCACATTCTAATCTGGGACAACACTTTATGCACATGCATTAAGCCCTGTTTTCCCTGAATGACATTAATATCCTTTAAACCTTATCTGTGGGGGTGTAACAATGCCAAGACATACCTCGGCTTTATGTCCACAATCGCGTCCCATCCGCTTATAAGTGGACCATGAGACCTCGTCTTTCTTGGGTCCTCTTGGATGCCAAAGCTCCCCTGCACACTGACAATGCCCTGTGAATGGAGCTCCGCGCTCAAGGGGAGGCCACTCTCTGTGGTCACTTGAAGCTTAACCAGGGGCATTGCAAAACTGAACTGACTCTGCAGCAGATTCCTCAGGGAGTCTAGGAGACCCATTTCTGCCTTAAGAATTCTCAGGATTGAAAATGTTTCACCTTTTTTACCTGAAATGTTGATACTTAACCTATTTCCACTCAGAATAACGAATGACGCGCTTTGGCGTGTTTATGGTCGCTTAGAAAATCGAATCAAATAAAAGTCTTTTCTTGGAAGATTAACATTTAAAAGGCTTAATTTCTAACCCTGAGAAACTGATTAGCAGCAAACAGCGTTAAACTTGAACAGACTGCCAGTTACTCGCAGGCTGTTCTGGTCTTATGCTGGTTGCATTTAGCCATTTTTACTTTACTTCTGAGTGGGAAAGGGTTAAGTAAATTGAAATGCTGGTACTGAGGTGTTTTTCGGATTAAAAGCCATCACTTTGATTTTATGGAGTAATTTCAGTATTGAACGCTTGTTAGATTACAATTAACCTAAAAAGTACTTCCAGATACAGTTGAGCAATAAAAAGCTAACAATAATTATTAAATTATTATTTAATTAACATGTTTGATTTCATTATGTGAGATGTTCAACTAATTAGGCAGTTAACAAATGTGAATATTTCTGTATAGAATGCAATGATCTCAACACGAACACAAATATTTTAAAACTACATCATTTTCACAAAGAACAGCTTTGCAAATGAATATAAGCCTTGCTCTGGAAAAACGGGGCTTAACCCTTTGCATGCTGGGGTATTTGTGGTCTGCTAAAATGTCGTCTGCTGAATTTCTAAATTAGCATTTTCTTCCTCTTTTTCTTCAAAAAATACTATCAAAATAGCAAACAGTTTGGATCCTGATGAGACGCCACGTTTTGTGGCGTCTCATCTGGATTCAAACTGTTTGCAAAGGCCTTCAAAATTCGGTTCCAGCGCTTAAAGGCTTAATCATTGAGCGTAAAGTGCTGTCCCAGATTAACCTGTGCTGTCTGCAGGCTTATCAGGGACGACAATTTTCGCTTTTAGGGAATTTTTTGTTTAAAAGAAGTCTCTTAATGCTAAGATAAAATCCAGTGTAGGCAGAAAGAGTCGTTCCTGATTAGCCTGTGCAATCTGCAGAGGCTAATCTGGAAAAAACGTTACGTAAATGCATTAATGCCCGTTTTCCAAGAGCAGGGCTCAATTAACAATTGTTAATGCTTTAACTGTAAAGACCTTCTCCCTGAGTTTCTCCCAATGAAGTCACAGCAGCTATTGACTCCAGGTCAAGATACAGAGCTTCCTGACCAAACACCTTCACATACACATGGCCTTCAAGCTTAACTGGCTCAACTGGCTTCACCCCGACCTGAATCAATGCAGACAAAGTTATAAACCCTTAACCTCTCAGATGCGCACTCTGACGAATATAATTTATAGTCTCTTAGAAAATCAAATTAAATTTAAGACCTTTCTTAGTAGATTAAAGTTTAAAAGGCTTCATTTCCAACCCTAAGATACTGATAAGCAGCAATCAGCATAAAATCTGAACAGCATGCGAGTTACTAGCATGCTATTCTGATTTTCATGCTGGTTGCATAAAGCCATTTTCACTTTGCTGGTGAGTGAGAAGGTATATTATAAAAATGTCTCTTTCCAATATAAGTACAGTAGACTCTATTAGGGACTCTCAGAATACCGGAAATCTCACGATTCCGAACGGTCGGGCAAGTCCCGTATTTTCCCCTTCTATTTTTTTGTTAAAAAATGTTGAATAAACCGAACTCTCTCAAAACCGGATATTGAACGGATATCTCCTTGAATTTCGTCATTTTCAACGTAAAATACATTGAGTACACCGGACGGTCCAAATTCTCAAGATGCCCGAGGCGTGTAAATTACAATACCTAGTCAGCACGGCGCGTGCGGTGTCACACATTCCGCTCGGGCAATTATCGATAATCGGATTAAACATAACATAAAGGTGTCAAGTGGTTACCGCGCTATTGAAGTCCGATTAAATAATGTAAAACAAACTGTGAATGTCTATTATAGACGTGTGGTAACACCAAAAAGTGATTGACGCGATCGTTTTATTAAGCTTATGGTAAACAATTCAATTACAAAATTAATGCATGCCCTTGCGACAATCACTTCTTGTGATCTTCTCGGGTAGTTTAAAAGATCTTATAGCCATGTTTAAAACGCTTAAATGGTTGTTTGTTTGTTTGTCAGATAAAACTGTGAGAAATATGACCGTTAAATATCCATTCATCTGTCTGCAAATTCATTCATTGTCTTTTCGTTATTTCAAACGCATCTTCAGTATTAATAATCTAAAATCTGCAATACATATGGTTTGTTGTATTCTTATATGATTTTGTATACAATACATACAATGTATATTTCGGCAATATGCCTACTCTTGGTAAACCGGAACTCTCTGAAAACCGGACGATCAGGCCGGTCCCCAGACCGTCCGGTTTACAGAGAGTCTACTGTAAACACCAAAATTAAGATAAAATATTAATTTTGGTAAAAATTGGATGAAAATCATTCTAAACTGTTTAAATGATGAATGTTTTATAACTCAAGGACCATTTCCCATCAATGCCTGGCGCCATTTGGCTCATCATCAAATTTGGCATTGATATTATAACCTCAAATTTGGTAAAGATTAAAAAGGGCTTTTAAATGCAGAAACTACTACAGATACTGATTTAAGATAATTCAAGGACCATCAATTTCTTGGGAAATTTGACTAGTTACTATATGTGACTTGTTATTATTGAGATTTCTACCTTTCTCTTGATGTCAGCCACTCTCTGTTCGGGGACAGGGGTACTGCGCCGATGTCGTGGATGCAGGAACATTTGTGCAAGGGTCTGCAGCTCAGTGTCGGCATGGCTGGCTAGAATGTCCTCGTACAGGCTGTCAATGCCTCGAGAGACAAGGCCAATCTGAAACAAACCAATCATAATTGTTTCTTTGTGATACATACCAATGAGCATCGCTCTGGGAAAATAGGGTTCAATGCATGTGCATAAAGTGTCATCCCAGACTAGCCTGTGCATACCGCACAGGCTAATCAAGGAACACACTTTCCGCTTTTATGATAATTTTTGTTAAAAAGAAGTCTCTTTTCAGCAAAAATCTAGGTAAGGCTGAAAGTGTCGTCCCTGATTAGCCAGTCGGGACTGCACAGGCTAATCTGGGATGACACTTTAAGCACATGCAATAAACCCTATTTTCCCAGAACGAGGCTCCAATTTTTGTGTCATGAATATCAATTTAAACCCTTCGCACACTGCAGCTCAAATCGCCAACATGATGTCAAATCAATTTGAATTAAAAAAAAAAAGAAGGTCATGCTTTATTCAGCTAATGAATATATACTGTGNCAGATAAGCCTGTGCAGTCCGCACAGGCTAATCCAGAATGACACTTTCCGCCTTAACTAGATTTTCGCTAAGAAGAAACATCATTTAAACCAAAAATTCCATAAAAGCGGAAATTGTCGTCCCTGATTAGCCTGTGCGGACTGCACAGGCTAATCTGGGATGACAATTTACGCACAAGCATTTTGCCCAGTTTTGTCAGAACACGCCACATTTGTCCAATCTTTCTTCACATCCAATGAAACCTTCACATCTATTAATATATAAAGGTAAAGATAAATGATTGGGTTTATAGTTTGATTATGAAACTAGACCCATCGTCAACCGACTTTGACATTTACCCCCCGATCACTGGGATATAAGTCGTCCGTTTACATTCGGCGC